>PVJA010047272.1:0-12500 GCA_004027025.1 Myocastor coypus
TTTTTTTTTTTTTTTTTTTTTTTTTTTTTTTTTTTTTTGTCTTTGTCTTTGTCTTTTTGAGTCACGGTCTTGCTATTCAGTTCAGGCTGCCTTGAGCTCATTTTTGTATTCCAGGCTGGTCTCAAACTCTCACTGATCCTCCTTCTTCAGCATCCCAAGTGCTGGGATTACAGGTATGCACCACCACGCCGGGCTATTTCTTGAATTTGAGTCCTTTTGTTCCTCTTTTTGACGAGGTTAGCTAGGGTCTTATCAATTTTATTTAATCTTTCAAAGAACCAGATTTTTGAATTAATTAATTCTTTGTATTGTTGTCTTTGTCTTGATTGAGTTAATTTCTGCTCAAATCTTTATAATTTCCTCCCGTCTTTGGGCTTTGGGTTTCATTTGTTCTTCCTTTTCTAGCAAGTTTAGGTGCTTCATGAGAGTGCTTATTTGTTCCCATTCTGTTTTCTTAATGTGTGAGTTTAGAGCTAAAAGTTTCCCTCTAAGAGCTGCTTTCATTGCATCTTATAGATTCCAGTAGGTTATGTTTGAATTTTCATTAATTTGTAAATATTATTTAATTTATTGTTTAATTTCATCTGTAACCCACTAGTTGCTGAGAAGGATGTTGTTTAATTTCCATGTATTTCTGGGGTTCTCGTGATTTCTTTTGTCATTTATTTCCAGTTTCGTTGCACTGTGGTCAGATAATATGCATGGAATAATTTCTGTGTCCTTGCATATACTAAAGCATGACCTATTCGCTAATAGGTGGTCTATTTTGGGAAATGTCCCACGCGCAGCTGAAAAAATGTGTATTCAGAAGTGGTTGGGTGGAACACTCTATGTGTATCCACTAAGTCCAGTTGTTCCAAGATCTGGTTCAGTTCTGTGACTTATTTGGTAATTTTTTGTTTACTTGACCTATCTTTTTGGGATAAAGCGATGTTAAGCTCTCCTGTTAATATTGTAGTTTCTGGATAGTAGATTTTTCATGTCCATTTGTCTTATATAACTTGATGCTCCCATGTTGGGTGCATACATATTTATAAGTGTTACCTCTTCATCTTGAATTTTTCCCCTAACTAGTTTGTAGTGGCCTTCTTTATTTCATTTCATCAATCTCAGTTTGAAGTATAGACTGTCTACAAACAGGATTGCTACCCCTGCTTTTTTTTTTGTTTTGTTTTGTTTTTTTTTTGTTTGTTTTGTTTGCGGTGCTGGAGCATGAAGTACTGTTTTTCATTCTTTCGGTTTTAGCCTATCAGTTTCTTTATGAGTTAAGTGTGTTTCTTGTATACAGAATATTGTTGTATTTTGATTCCTTATCCACTCTGCCAGTCTATTTCTTTTAATTTGAGAATTGAGTCTATTTACATTGATGGTTATAATTGAAATGTATTGACTTATAATTGACATGTCTTTTACTTACTACTGTTTACTCCTTTTTCTCCTGTTTAATTGGTTGCCCTATTTGGTGAGTTCTTTCTGGTTTCATTTGTAGAGTTCCAGTCATTTTGGTTTCTCTCTAAAATATTTCTTAGCAGTCTGTGTAGGGTTGGCTTTGACAATGTGAAATTCTTTAGTTCTTCCTTGTTGTGGAAGTATTTCACTTCTCCCTCATACTTTAAAGAGAGTTTTGCAAGTATAGTAGTCTGGCCTGGAATTTGTTTTCATGGAAGACTTGAAGCACTCTGATCCATTCTCTTCTTGACTTCATGGTTTGTGAAGGGAAATCTGTCCTTATTCTGATGGTTTTTCCTTTAAATGTGATCAATTTCTTTTCTCTGACAGCATTTAGTATATTCTTTTTCTGCTGCATTTCTGGGATCTTAACTATTATATGTATGGTTGTGTTTTTAGTGGAGTTGATGTTATTTGGAGTTCAGTATGCTTTAGTTACCTGAATGTCCAATTGTTTTCTCATATTTGGGAAGTTTTCTCCTATTACTTCTGCCTGTATTCTTTTTATATCATTTGTTTTAACTCCTTCTTTCTCATTGATTCCTATTAATCTCATGTTGTTCATTCTTGCATCATCTTTCAGATGTTGAATTATTTTTTCCTGAATCTTGGTTGTTTTTAAGAGATTCTTTCTTATCTTTTTGCTGGCTGCAACTGTGTCTTCAAGATCTGAAACTCTACCTTCACTTTCATTCATATGGTGTTGCCAGCTTGTGATTGAGATTTTATTTTCTTGTGTATCTCTGTCAAACTCTTTCATGTGATCTATTTCTTTCCTATATTACTCATTCAAGGGTTCCATCATTTTTCTAATCTCCTTTAATTTTTATGAATGTCTTCTTTAGAGGCATTTATTAAGTCTTTCATTATAGTTATCCTTTCTTTTTGTACTTCAAAGGTTGCTTCTGTTCTCATTTGTCTCTACCTTTCTGCAGTTGTTCTTCTACTTCAGACGCTGTTAACTTAGGGATGACTTTTTTACTTCAGAGGTTATTTCTGATCTGATTCCCGCTATACTTTTCTTCAGTTTTTTTTTTTTTTTAATTCAAGTTCTAGTAGTTGAAGTATTTCTTTTTTTACCTGAGAGGTTATCTCCAATCCGAGTTCCTGTATATGTTTTTGCATTTGTTTGTTTACTTCAGCTGCTACTAATTCAGAGAAGATATGGGCTGCATCATTCCCACTTTCTTCTATAGCAGTGTCACCTGTATTTGTTTCAGGTGGGCTTGGGACCTGTGATTCCATTTTGCTCCTTGTCTGTATCATTTAGTATAGCAGTGACCTCTGTTGCAGAACTGTGTGCCTGCGGGTCGATTGGTTAAGGGTTCGGGGGCTGCTGAATGCAGGTCATTGGACCTATAGGGCTGCTCAAGTTGGGCCTATGCTGGTTGTTAGGTCAGATGAGTTTCTAGCAGGCCTGGGGAAGCCGCACATGGCGGCCTGGCTGCTGGGTCAACTGTGCTTCAGGAGGGCTGCAGGAGATCTCACGTGGCAGGCCTGGCTGCTAGGTCAGCTGTCAGGAACAGTTTTAATTTAATTAGAACCTGATCAATTATTTTATTTATTTATTTATTTATTTATTTATTTGGTGGAACTGGGGATTGAACTCAGGATTCTGCACTTGCCAGGCAAGTGCTTATTGTACTGAGCTATTTCCCCACTCCTAATTAAATATTTTTGAGCAAATCAAACATTTTTAGTTCTTGAAGTCATTAATTTTGATATGACTTGTTACATAATGATATATGATCAGAGCATTAGTAAATGTTATATTTTTGTTCTTTGCCTATTGATTCCTTAGTGTGAACAACCTTACCCTTCAACTGAATAAGGTCATCAATTTGCTCTCTCATGTAAACATTCCTAGATTGGTAGCCAGGAGTTCTAAATGGGTAGCAACAAAATTACAGATATAGAAGATAGATGATTTTCTAATGTACTACTCAGTACTACTCTTTACTTCAATCCCTTGACTGTTGGGATCCTGGGCACTGATCACTAAAGAAATGGCAGGAGGGGGGTGGCTTGCCAGCTAGCTCAGCGGATTAAAGCACATGATTCGGCAAAGTCACTCAGGTGCCAGGGACCACAGTTCAATCCCCACCTCCACATGGAGCATGAGACCCTCCCTTAAGGCAGCCTGAGTGTGCCCCCACCCCCAAAAAAAAATCCTTGTCAAGAAATGGCACCATATATTCATTGATGGCTAAGAGCATGATCCGTGTATTGCGGAACTAGTGTTGCATGATTTAAAAACAAAAACAAGGATCCCCAACCCCAAACAAGATGCCCAGTTGAAGTTGACTTCATACAAGCAATGAATGCTTTTTAAATATAGTTTGTGTGTTCTTTATCTTAAATACACAGGGAAAGAAGTATTTCAGATTTCAGAGTGTTGGCAGGGAGGATTTTGTAGGATGTGCATATATCTAGGGAAATATCTCAGAGGCAGGATCCAAGTCTACACATGAAATTTATTAATGTTTTATATAAAGCTAATACATATGGCTTGAAGGTACTTACATATAGTACTGTGAGCAATTTTGTGCATGAAACAGTTTTGTGATGCAAGTTTTCCGTTTCTGTTGTCTGTTGGTACTCAAAACATTTCATAATCTGGTGAATTTTAGATTTTGGATGCTTAGCCTGTTTAAGTATATCCATACAATATTTTCCAGACATTTATGCTAGAATTATTTGTTGTCTGACATTGAAATTTAACTTATTATTCTACATTATATATTATAAATCTATATAGAATAAATACAGAGCTTTACAAAATGTTACCTTTTCCATACTTCTATGAAGCCACTTGGTCTGGTTGATGAGGTACAAGTTATATGTAGTGGAATCTACCAAAGTATGTCCAACTTTTTCTTCATTTACCATAACATGAGGTATTCATCAAAGAACTTGTGGCAAAGAATAGGGGTTTAGTGAATAAGTAAATGCATAGGAGATCAAAAGAATTGTAAGCAAAGAAAATATTTGAAAATGTTTATTCCAGGAAGGGTAAATAAATTTTCTTTTGAGGAAAATCAGGTACCATAAAATAACATACCCCTGCTGGCTGATACCTGGGGCACAGCTATATATAAGCAGCTACAATGAGATCCAAAGGAACACTCGAATGGGAAAGTAGGTGCTCTAAGTTAGTGCATCTGCTTGAACTATACGCACTCCTATTCTTGAATAAATTCTGTGCCCTAGTAGGTGATTTGCTGTAAAAACTTCACTGAGGAAGAAAAGTACTAGCTTAGTTTAAAAATAACACTATTCAAAAGTAGACTGGCAACTTTACAGCCCACAAAGATCCCTCTAAAGGACAGTGGGCAGGAAAAGCTCAGTATAGTAGATATCTCAGGGTCAGAACTAGAAGCAGTACTGCTAGTTGTTGATTTTTTTTTTCTGGAGAAAGATAGTGGGTGGGAGATAAGAATGTACACTGATGGGGGACAGTGGATCTCAATTTATTTTCGGGGCCAGTATTTTCAAATGAATAGATAATTGTTTAGTAAAGAAGCACTGTCAAGAAGTGTAAGAAAGAGGTATGTGGATAGCTTTTTAGATGCAAAGGATCTTAATGATCAGGTCAAGAAGATACTTATCTTGTACATGCTATTCAGCCTCTTTCACATGCAGAACACTAAGATGTGTTTTTCTGAACAAAAATAAAGTAGTGAAAATGTAAGAGTAAAGCACTGTGAATATTCTATTAGACTAAGGGCACTGATTTTGAAACGAACTACAACTTATAATGGCCCAAACTTAATGAACCAAAATTTTTCTGTTCACCACAAGAATGCAGTAGTTGCCAAGAAAATAGAATTAAAATTTACCTAGAGTCCTGCAAAATTGTTATTCAGTAGAAGTGATTCTTTGGAAATTCTGACATGTTTTGAAGCATCTTTCAAATATCTCATTATTATTATTATTATTATTATTATTATTATTTTTGTCTTTTTGAGACAGGGTCTCACTATGCAGTTCAGGCTGGCCTTGAGCTCACTTTTGTAGCCCAGGCTGGTCTCGAACTCACACCGATCCTCCTGCCTCAGCCTCCCAAGTGCTGGGATTACAGGCGTGTGCCACCACGCCCGGCAAAATATCTCATTATTAACTATAATATTTGAGAATGTTTCTAGAACACTAAGAACACTGATAGACGAGTGGTTCGTTTATGCCCCTCTTATCCTCCAGGTTATGAACTCCTTCGGACAAAAGTCATTTTATTAGTCTGTGATTCCTAGTTCTGCTGATAGTACCTCCAAAAGTGAAAATGTAGTCAACTTGGGTACGCTGTCTCTAAAGGAATTTTGTGTTTATTTAAAAAATATAAATGAGTGGCAAGTTATCACATTGAAAATATTAAAACTAATATTCAAAATAGGATCCCGAAGTCTTAATGTCTGTGCTATCTATACAAGCCCAGAGTTAATCTGTATTTTCCTTAAGTCTTGTCAAGACATGTGTCTTTGCTTTCCAGTGAATATTTAGTTCATAATAGAAAGTCAGTCCCTTTCCTGAATAAAACTGTGGGATATCTGAAGAATAACATAGGAAGCAAAGACAGTAAATAGTTGTGGCTGGTAAATCATCTTCTTATAAACTGCAGAAAAAGTACTTTAAGCCATACAGTATAGGAATCTGCTAAAATCAATAGAAAGAAGAGCTTAAAATATGCATTAGGCAAATTCAATTTGCACATAAATTAGAAACTTAAGTAGCAGTGTCTCAAGGAGTAGTAGGAAAGCTACTTTATCAGCAGGTTTACAATCTAGTTGGTTTGGTATATTTACTGAGTTATAAATAATGAAACCTCAATCTGTTCTTCAAATATATTTTATGAACAGTTTAGAATTTTTAAAGCTGCGTCATAGGTTCAGAAATAAAGTTAATTAACTAAAGGGAAAGTACTAGCATAAAAACACTCTGACTTCATAACAATTTCTTGTGTGCACTAACTCAAATGGGTCATACTTACATGTACAAAATATTGTCAATTTTTAGTTTCAGGTTAAAGATTTGTCTTCAATTTCATATGCCATTTGAAGAAAAGTTTTTTACTGTTTTTGTTTAACATGATTAGTACTAGTCTTTGTCAGCAGTACAGATAGATAAGCCTTACATTTAAAACAATGAATTCTAATTTCTTTTTAACTGTTATTTCTGAGGGCCAGTGAGATAGCTCAGTGGACAAAGCGCCTGCTTTGGCGAGCTCAGCGAATAAGGTTCAATTCTCGGTCCTGCATGCTGTGCCAGCCCAGCCCCCAGGGTGCACTGAGCTGGCAACAGAGTCCAAGCATGGTGGTGCATGCCTGTAATCCCAGCACTGGGGAGGCTGAAAACAGGAGGCTCACCATAAGTCCGATTTGCATAATGAGACCCTGTCCCAAATACACAAATAAAAAGAAAAAGTAATTTCTAAGAAAAATCTTATATTTTAAAAGTAAGATTTTAAAAATGTAGTTTCTAAAGGAACCAATCTTTTTGCAATAATTTTAAAATTATATTAAGAACAGATGCATGCACACTGAAAATATAGCATTTAGAGTTCTATGGGGAGTGGCGGGGAGGGAAAACATAGCAGAGCACAATGGTTTGTTGTGTTTCCAAGGATGAGTCATCATAAAGTATAAGTCATATTTTATTACTTTATTTCTCACTGGAATGTCTCCTATTGAGAAAAGTGTGATTTCTCATGCTGAAGAGAATGCTGGAAGAAAATTGCAATACTTTATGCCAGACAATATGTGGAGGATCCTGACAGGGTAGCTATTGCTGGACAGTCACTAAAATTTGCCTCTACCTCTCCTGCATACACAGCTAGACTACTTTTGCAAACTTGTCTTGTGGTTAAATGTATGTGTGACACTAACCTCTTAACCAACGAACTGTGAATAGTATGTACTGTCTTTCCATAAACTTCTCTTATAGGCTCCTCTTTGCTTTTTGCTCCTTCCTGCTTGTACATTTGCCGCTCTACAGGAAAAACAAAACAAAACAATGACAACAACAAAAAAACCTAGACCCTAGGAAATAGGTGAGATCAAATGGAAAGATTATTGCTGAATGAATCACCATGTGGTGGACAGTTACCTATGGACAAAGAACACATGTGTCTTCTACCATTAGTGAGTGAGAAATAAATATTTATTATAGTCTAGTCTCCCTTACACATATATTAGTGAATCAAATATACATGTTAGCCTCTCCTTTTATATTTATAATAACATTTGTATATTTTTATTAGGAAATAGAGATTAAAGATAGAAAACAACAACTTCTTGTAGACACGTACTTAGAGCTTGCAGCTGTAAGGCAGATTTTATATTTAGTACAGAGTCTACAGGACCTACAGGGCCTACAGGGCCTCACTACACAGACACACATAGATGCACACACACTGAAAATACAGCGTTTCGAGTGCTGGGATTATAGGTGCACACCACCATGCCCAGTCTCGATTGTCATCTCAGCGTGGTCCATGGACAGGGCTGGAACTGCACAACAGGAATGGAACCCTGGTCTCTGTGCCTGCCTAAGCAGATGCTTTAGTCCCCTGAGCTATCTGGCCGGCCCTGGAAGGTAGATTTTGTAGGTTCCCCTGGCAAGAGTGTGGAGGTGTCCTTTTTCAATACTTAACAAAGACAAATACTCAACATTGGTCAGATAGATGCTGAAATTTGGAGTTCTGGGAGATTCTGTTGTGCTGTGGAACTCAGTAGGAACACTGTCCAGATTTTTCATTTTTTATTTTCATATTTCTTAGGATTTTTAGGTTTTGAAAAGTTTGGCTTTGTTACACATTAATGGACAATGTGAAGACTGATTCCAATCCAAGAGCAACAAGGAAAACAGTTTCTGTTATGTAGAAAACCCTTGCACATTTTCATTTGTATGCAATGTTTTTGTTTTCATATATTTTTTGTTGCTGTCACTGATATGCTAATGATATGCTATTGCTATCTGGAATGCATTCAGCTACACATCACTGAATTCATTTTTGTGCAGAGAAGCAAAAACCTGAGACTTAGCAATGATTACAATCTTCTGCTCAGTGAAGAAAGGCTTGGAGACACAGACTTAGATAGATAAATACAGAAAGAGCAAATGGTGATAATCTTATTAACCTTGAGTCTTCCTTCTCTTTTGGGTCTTCACAAGGCAGAGTGAGAATTCTGGCAGGTGGTAGCCAAATTATAATTTTGTTGTTGATTTGCTACCAACACAAGACTCTCTCAAGAAATGAAAAGGTGGAGACTTGTTCACATGGAAATAAATGTGAGACTAAAATTTCAAAACAATTTTAAAAACTCAGTGCACTGTTAATCAAAAGGGAAATTATGTTTTTTTAAATGCTCCATAAAGAGATAAAATATATGACTCTATGAGAGAACTATGTGTATGTATAAAAGTATTTGTATGCGTATATTACTGATTATATTTTACTTTTTAAATAATCCTCAATGAAAATTTCACATTTTGAAAGAACAAGAGATTACAGAGTTCTGTGCTTTTCAGTGAGAAACAGAGGAAAACAAAGAAACAGAAAAAACATTTTAAAAGTTAATTTTGGGAACATCATGCCCAATAGGCATATTTGATAGAAGCATAGGTATGAATTATTACACATACTCCATTCCAAGACCCCTTTGCCAAATCAGAAATGAATGCTGACTATTTTGTACCTGTACTTACACAAGGTGTCTGTCTTGAGATTTTATTTATGTATCAGATAAAGTACCAGTTTCCTTCTACTGAAAAGCACCATAAACCATGGTTTTGGAACTAGAAAATTAGGTTGAAATTCAGTACACATTGCTGTGCTGAGCATGCTTCATTAGGTAAACACATGGTTTCCTTTGACCTCACAATTCATATCTGAACGCGTGCGCAGTAAGAACTAATATATATATATATATATATATATATATATATATATATATATATAACTTAGCGAGGGCTGGGTATCTTTTTAAATTGTGAAAAATATGCAGCTTGGCAAGGACTAGATATATTGCAAATTTTGACAAACAGTGGCCCATAAAGGAATGTTATATACAAATAATTTTGGACCATTGTCCAAGTAACTTCAATTATTGGACTCCACAGTCCAAGAAACTGTTTTTTCTTTTTGTTTTTTAAGTTTAAATTGTATATACTGAATTTGCAACAGCATAACTTCATTTAGCTCCCTGGTCTCCTTTTGAAGTCAAGAGCTCATGTTTCCAGAGAAGAAAGCTGAGCTTTATGAGGTTTGTGGGAGATTTATCCAAAGTTACCAACCTCGTACGTGGCAGAGGGTGATTTGGATTTTTATCCAAATGTGTGTGCTCTCACCAAACTCCTTAACCTTCCTAATAAATTAAATTACTAAGTCATGGCGAAGGTCAACAGGAGTGAAAACACAAACTGGTCCCTGAAAAGACAAATACATGAACCATCCAAATCCAGCTCCCAAATACCTCATCTTTAAATTTAGATTTTTTTAAACTGTCCACTTCAGGAACCATTGGTGTATGTGTTCCTGGACAAACAGGACACTTGAGCTCATGTCGCTCTGAACATATGTCCATGTGGCAGCCTGCACCACTGTATGGGTTGGCCCTGAGCAGAGTCTCCCTTTTAATCTCTGGCAGGACACCTACCCTGGTGTAGATAAAGGGAGCTCCGTTCACAGCTGCTGTTTAGCCTTGAGTTTGACTGAACAGTTATCAGGAAACAAGAATTTGTGAACCTACGATGTGTATGTGCGTTTTCAGGGTAGGAGGGTGAGCAGCTGTTTGGGGACAAGCGCTGACAGTGAACTGGCTTGGAAAAAATAGGTTTCTTTGGATGAATAGCCAGCTTTCCTTGCATGATCAGAAAATTTTATTTGAAATATTCCCATTTTCAATTATTAATTCTCTCACCATTTTACTTTGGACTAATAAAATCTGCTGGCTCTATGAAAGAAAGTCATTCTGTACTTAATAAAGGTAATGAATTATTGCTTAAGAAGTGGTTTTCTGGTTGAGAAAGGAAGCTAACACTGAAATAATTAAGACATAGTGGTAATTGGGTAGAGCATATTTTAATGTTTTACTACTAGATATTTTAGTATTTATTACTAGATATTAAAGTGTGTCTGAATATTTAACATGAAAACAAGCTTGCTCTCCAAATTCATTGAAATTCAGAAAAACAAAGACCAGACTATGCAACAATTGGGTAAAGGAGGTTATTAGGTCTTTACTAAAAGATGTTTTGGAATCCTTAAATGGTGAAAGTGGCTCTTATATTTCACAAGGCAGTTTCTCACTATTTACTTCAAGTTAGAGATTTCTTAAAATTCTTTGTAAATTGGACAGGTGCAGGTTGAGACAAGTGGCATTTAGCAATTTGACTGTGGAGTACATTTTCCAAGACTAAAAATGATGGCAAATGTGTATACATGGTGCTTCAGAGCAGCACTATTGCCACGAAGGAATCTTTTTCTAGCCACACAGTCCAATATGGTAATCCCTAGCCCCATATTGAGTACCTGGAATGTAGCTAGCTTGATTTTAATTAAATTTACATTTAAATATATAGTAGCTCATGGCCACTGTATTAGATAATGTAGCCTTAGGGCAATGCTAATGTTATTTTGTCATTGCATTTGGTGATTTAAAGAGATGGTGAGATTGTAGTAACTGGGCTTAGATTCTAGCACATGAAGGCAACAGCTATTTTTCTTGCAGTAGTTATACTTACTTTGCAGATTTCCTTTTAGACTGAGACTTTTTAATAATTCCAAACTAGAAAAAAGAATGTGTTCTTTGTTTAAATATGACCATTTAAGAAAATTGTTGCTACCATTTTCTAGCTGATTTAAATACTTTAACCTATCATTCATTTCTTTTCAGGCAGAAATTTGTTTTCAGATTTCTATCCAAAGATGGAGAGTCATGCTTCACAAGTCTGACAGGTTTCACATGAGAGCATGTTGACATATTTATTGGCTATCAGTGGGCATAATAAAATGCGCAAAGTGAACAAAGGATAAAGTAGCTTGTACAGCATGGAACCCCATTACTTTGCAATATAAAAATCTCTCATCTTATTGCAGATCAAAAAGCATTTCATAAATTCCCCAAGCAAACATAAATAAGAGAGGAAACATAAAACTATATAATTCCATGAAATTTTCTCCAGTAGTTAGAAGTATAATGCTTCAGCATTAAGTCCTTAGGTTGAACAGAATCAGTGCATGAAGGAGTCAAAAGTTCTAAGAAACCAATCATCTGCCTTTCTTTGTAATTTTCTTTTATCTGCACATAGAGCGCCCTGTCTGCCCAAGCAGCAGCAAGCAGCATGTACCCTGGAAGAGACTGAGACACCCAAAGCTGCCAGTGAGAAATGTGGCAGTCCCATTGCTTTGTGGAAATTTCTACTTCAGAGAAAACGAGGATTTGAGTAGTTGTTCATATAGGAGGTGAACAGAAGATTAAAAAAAAAAAAAAAAAAACAGGGGCAGCAAAATTCTTTATAATGCAGTGGTGCATATACAGGTATGGCTCTACCTCCAGGGAAAAATTACCACAAACACATATTTGTGCACATATGCACACACATATTCTAAGAAATACAAAATGAAAATTGGGATTAGAAAAACAGTTTGTTTCTCTGAAATGATCACTGAACCTAATGTTATAATGAAAGATATAGAGAGGACAAATATTTTTCATATTTGAGGAGGTTGTTAGTTGCTCTCCAGCAAAACATTTTTTCTGAAGATACTTGCGAATAAAGCATATGTAATTAGAAATGGTGAGAATTTGCTGATTGAAGTGCAAAACTCAAAACGTATAATTTCTAAAAGACCAAATTGCCTTCTCGCTGCGCGCCGCAGACATGGTGTTCAGGCGTTTCGTGGAGGTTGGCCGGGTGGCCTACGTCTCCTTTGGACCTCATGCCGGAAAGCTGGTCGCGATAGTTGATGTCATCGATCAGAACAGGGCGCTGGTGGATGGACCCTGCACTCAGGTGAGGAGGCAGGCCATGCCTTTCAAGTGCATGCAGCTCAC
>PVJA010047274.1:0-14644 GCA_004027025.1 Myocastor coypus
CTTCCCTCGAACCTGTGATCCTCCTGTAGAGGATATGACTCAAATATATGCCACTGCATCCAGCTCACCTTCATAGCATTTTAGGTGGATTATATAAAACAACTGCTGTCATGCCTGGTATAGCAAAAGGATTGGTCTTCAAACAGCAGTTCTTATTCTCATGTTGTGGATGGGAAAGAAATGAGAAGAAAAGGTTCAAATTGAAAAGGGAACAAGGGGGGGAGGAAAGAAGGAACAAATAAGAATAGAAAGAAAAATGTAAAGGAAGTGTGTGTTGCCAGGCGTGGTGGCTCACACCTGTAATCCCAGCACTTGGGAGGCTGAGGCAGGAGGATCGTTGTGAGTTCGAGACCAGCCTGGGCTACAAAAGTGAGCTCAAAGCCAGCCTGAACTGCACAGTGAGACCCTGTCTCAAAAAAAAAAAGCTTGTGTAAATATTGGGTGAAAGGGCATGTTTGGCACATACCTGTAATCCCAGCTCTTGGGGGGGCTGTAAGCAGGTAGATCACTAGGAGTCCGATCTAGTATCGAGACCCTGAACACCCTGTAGACCCTTCCCTAAAATACAGAAATAAAAAAATAAATGCATAAATATGGAGGAAAAGAGTTGAAAGGAGCGGAAGGGAATGGCAAAAAGGAAGCAAGATGTATCAGGTACAAATTCCCTGTGATGAATGAGATACCTGTGTGTGTCTAAGATGAACCAGTACCTGGGGATATAGCACAGCACAGCACCTGCCTGGCGTGTGCAAGGTTCTGAGTTTAATTCCTGGTATCAAAAACATTAAACAAGCTGGGCGTGGTGGCATACGCCTGTAATCCCAGCACTCGGGAGGCTGAGGCAGGAGGATCGGTGCAAGTTCGAGACCAGCCTGGGATACAAAAGTGAACTCAAGGCCAGCCTCAACTGCATAGCGAGACCCTGTTTCCAAAAGACAAAAAAAAAACATTAAACAAATAATAAAATGTACCAGTAAAAAAAAAAAATAATAAAAATAACATAAAAGGACTCAGGTTGTAACTCAGAAGTAGAACACTTAACCTGTGTGGATGAGAATAAGGACATGGGTCCTATCTCCAGGATGGGGAGAACAGAGAGATTAGCCTGTTGTAGAAATTAACACCTGTAGTCCCAGCTACTTGGGAAACTGAGATAGGAGAATAGCTTGAATTCATGAGTTTGAGACAGCCTGAAAAATATGGTAAGACATTTTTTCAAAGAGAGAGAGAAAAAATGAAAAAACAAACAAAAAAAAACCATGAAGTTGGCTTGACACAACCCTTCACATTAGATGTTGTAGATTTAAACTGGGTGTGACTATACAGCTGTAGTCCTGGTGCTGGTGAAACTAAGGAGCTGAGGCAGAATTATTTTGAGGCTATGCTGGACTACACAGACTACCTCCAAACAGTAACAAAAGCATCATGGACTTCATAAGATGTTGACTATTCATGGAAGAAAACCACTTTTTTTTTTGTGAGACCAGGGGTCAAACTCAGAACTTTGCACTTGTCAGACAGGCACTTGTAAGAAAAACCAATTTTCTAAAAAGCCATTAGCCAAGAGTGCAGCTTCTTTCCTCACACATGCTGCAATATAATTCTTGAATTTAAGTGCATTTCTTTATGTGTGCAGCACGCTGAGCAGGACCTCCTGCTACAGGTGCTATGGGTATAGAAGTGAGCTGAGTAGGAGTCTGTGCCCACAATCCTTACAATGAGAAGGCAAACAGATGAAGTGGCTGCACGTGCTGTAATCCCAGCGGGCTGAGAGACTGAGGCAATCACAAATTTGAGCCAAGCCCAGGCCACACAGTGACTTAGATCCTGTCTTAATGCTGGGCCCACCCCCAGGGCATGCTGAGACAGAGACTGAGACTGTGGTGGTGCATGCCAGTAATCCCAGTATTTGAGAAGCTGAAAGCAGGAGAATCACTAGGAGTCTAATCTATGTAGTGAGACCCTGTAGACCCTGTCCTAAATACATTTTTTTTTAAAAAAAAGGGCCCGGCGGAATGGCTCAGTGGTCTAAAGTGCCTGCTTGGGAAAGCTTGGGCGGCTTCAGTGACTGCGGTTCGATCCCCGGCACCACATGCTGTGCCAGCCCTGCCCTCAGGGCAGGCTGAGCCGGCCATAAAAATGAGTGAATAAACAAAGGTTCTGAAACAAGAAAAAAAAAAATAAATAAAATAAAAAATTCTTTTAAATAAACAAATAAGAAAAAGAAAAAATTAATGGTGCATGCCTGCCTTTTGCCAAGGCAGGAGGATCACCATCAGTTTGAAGCCATCCTGATCTACACAAAATGAAACACTGAGCTGGTCATGGTGGCACACATCTGTAATCCCAGCACACGGGAGGCTGATACAGGAGGATCGTTGCAAGTTCAAGACCAGACTGGGCTACAAAGTGAGCTCAAGGTCAGCCTGAACTACACAACAAGACCCTGTCTCGAAAAGATAAAACAAAAAATATGAGACCCTGTCTCAACCCTTAATAAACAATTTAATTAAATATAAAAGGGCTAAAAATATATTTTAGTACAAAGGTCCTGGTTCAGTCTCCAGTGTGGAAGAAAATAATAAATGCAAGAACACCTTAACGAGTGGCTATTGTGAACGTCATTTCGTCACCTAACAGAAGAGGACAGTAGTTCCCAGCAGTGACCTACATTCTCAGAAACCATTGCATAGTCTATCCAGGTTGGCAATAGGTTATTTTTTTCTAAGCTTCCTTTGTCTGAAAGCTTAAGCTTTATCAGCAAAATCTTGTTGATAAAGTGCTGGACTTGTAGAGGAACAAACTTCATTTCCTCCTGGTCTAGGTTGCTCTCCGTAGTCACTGAGTACTTTAAGGTGCACCATTTAATTAAAAACCTTATCTTCTCCTCCAGTGAAAAATAAATAATAGAACCCCTTCCTTGCTTATCTCAGTGGATGGGATTTATTGATACCCAATAAAGATTAAAATGCCCCAAAAACTTCAGCTAACATGAAGTGCTATTGTGTCTTGTCTGGAAAGTCATAAGACTACACATGTGGAGATCATAATCTCTATAATTAGGATATGACTCAATCTTTGAAAATTCTCCTAATAGGAATATCCCCTCCCCTCTGTGATTTCCAGCCATGCCAGAGCAGCTCAGCACACCAGGCTGTGGGCAGGCATTAACAGTGCAGTCTATGTCCTCTGGGGAGCCACACTAGTGGCTGCAACGTGTAGGGATTACACAGAGCAGGGTTTACAAAGAAGGAAGCCCCTGATTCCCCTCAGAGAGGCTTCGGGCTTCTGGGGGTGGGGAGAGAAATTCCTTAACATTGATGGGAAGGGTCAGCAAGATAGCTCATCAGAGTATAAATATGGTAACATTTGAATGAACCAAGACGCGGTAAGCAGGGATGACTCCTGTTTTAGAAGCATAGAGGAGGCTGTGTTACACAGGTCTGATTGGAATGAAAGTGTTCAGGATGGAAAGAATTACGTACCCAAAGCAAGCGGGCAGGAACCAGTAAAGCAGCCTGACTCCAAGCAGGGCATTGGCGCCAGGTGGAGCTAGGCCAGGTGGTGCCCACCTCTGATTCCAGCTACTTGGGAAGTTGGAATGTTTGAACCTAGCCTGGCCAACTGAGTTAGACACGGTATCAAAACAAAAAGTAACAGAATGCAGCTCAGCTGTAGTCCTTGGCTAGCATCCAGGAGGTCCTGAGTTTAAAACCAGCTCTACCAAGTGTAATGGTTGATACATTGTGTCAGCTTGAGAAGTTTACAAGTTTTATTGATTTAGCAGGGAGCCAGGGTCCATCCTTTGTAAACATCCTGTGCAAGAGAAGACATGGAGATTATGTGAACTGTGGGAGGAGGGGGAGCCTGCTTACAGCCTAAAGGAGGAAAGAGGCTCGCTCTCTCTCCCTTGCCTCATGTGCTCTTGCTGCTTTGCTCCTTCTGCTGCTTTGAAGCCCTGCCTTGGAGCCTGCTCTTTGTGGACTGAAACCTCCAGAAACCTTTCCTTCCTTCATTTTGAGTGTCAGGTATTTTGTCTCAGCAATGAGAGACAAGTAATCCCTCTGGTAGCCCAGTCACAGTTCTATGGGGGTCCAGTCCGATGTGGGAAATGTCAGGCCGTCAGACAGCTGGACATATAATGACAAACACTATGTTTTTTCTCTCTTAAAAAAAAAAAAAGCTGGGCATGGTAGCACACTCCTATAATCCCAGCACTTGGGAGGCTGAGGCAGGAGGATCTCTGAGTTCAAGACCAGCCTGGGCTACAAAAGTGACTTCAAGGCCAGCCTGAACTGCATAGTGAGACCCTGTCTCAAAAAAAAAAAAAAAAAGTATATTGGGCCAGGGAGATAGCTCAGCTGACTAAGCACCAGCTTAGGCAAGCACAGAGACCAGGGTTGATCCCCAATAGCACATGCCACACTGGCCCTGCCCATGGACACACTGAGCAGGCCATGGAAACCGATTGTAATCCCAGCACTAGGGAGGCTGAAAGCAGAAGGATCACTGTGAGTCTGAGCTATGTGGTGAGACCCTGTACCAAATACTAAATACTTAATAAATAAATAAATAAATATTCTTAATGTTGCTGGGTGAGAGTATGAGGGATTGCGGTGTTTCTCTGCTCATACTGGTTGTCAAGTATTTCTTCTTCTGATGACTGTATCCTTTCAGGAACCCTAAGCTTCCCTGCTTCACATGGCCTGCACAGCCACCTGTCACACTAACGCCCTTTCTGTCCTTTCTTTCAGAACAACAAATAAAGGCTTTTCTGTTTTATTGGTACTTTTTTTTTTTTTTTTTTTTTTTTTTTGGTGCCGGGGATTGAACTCAGGACCTTGTGCTTGCCAAGCAAGTGCTTATTCTACTGAGCTAACTTTCCACCAGTGCCCGTTAGGTCTGACCCTCACCACAACCATTCTCCTCACCCCATCGCTGCAAGGCAAATGGCAACCCACGTGGTCAGTCATGTGGGTCACACACTGGAGCAACACGGACTCTGTGCCTGGGAAAAAGGAGACAGGATACAAATGTTAAGGGCTGTGGACCGAGGCATTCAGACAGAAATAGCTTCCCCAAGGTTCACTGGGCCCTCTCGTGGCTTGTCAGCTGAAAATCTTAAAAGGGGGATGCAGATCATTTACCTCATTTCTCAAATCCCCTCTTGTTGCATGGGTTCACTTTTTCTAGTTTCCTGCCCTTCATAGTCTCCACAACTCTTCTCACTGAGGCGTTTGTGCCACCTAGTGATGGTAATGGGTCCTGCCTGGCTATTAGAGAACTGGAGAGCTCTGCGTCCACTGTGCAGGGGACAGGAGGCAGGCAGAGTGGATTGGCTGCTGAGGAGGTTCTAGAAGGGACACTCAAGCAGCGGTGAGCATGACAGACACACTTTGTAAATGCTTGGCAGGTATGATAGCAATTCTCCTTTAAAGTTTTATTTATTTATGTATAAATTTTACATAAATTTATTTATGTAAAAACTAGGAGTCTTGGACTCGTAGTGATCCTATGTTACAGGGTTACAGGTGTGTAGCACCATGGCCAGTCTCTGTGGCTGGCTAAGCGTGCCTGGTGTGCATGTTGTCCCGGAGACTGGACCCCATCGTTGCACTTGCCTAAGTAGGAACTTAGCCCACCGAGGTAGCTCACCGGCCCTTCCCACCAATAACGTTAAAGAATTCCTTTTCCTCACATTCTTGCCAGCATTTTGATTTCTTGGTGATAGCCATTCATTCTAGAATAAGATGGTATCTCTCTCTCTTTTTCTTTTTTTGTGGTACCAGGGATTGAACTCAGGATCCTGTGCTTGCCAGGCAGGCACTTATTCTACTGAGCTATCTCTCCAGCCCTCTCTTTTTATCTATCTATCTATCTATCTATCTATCTATCTATCTGTCTGTCTGTCTGTCTGTCTGTCTGTCTGTCTGTCTGTCTATCTATCTATCTATCCATCCATCCATCCATCCATCTATCTATCATCTATCTATCATCTATCTTTCTTTCTTTATCTGTATCTGTCTTTCTCTCTCTCTCTCTCTCTCTCTCTCTCTCTCTCTCCCTTCTTTCCTTTCTTCCTTCCTTCCTTTCTTTCTTTTTTGCAGGTTATGAGCACAATATACTTATCGGGGGAAAGAAAGCTATCCAAGAGAGGGACAGAAGGGGTGCCCTGAGTGTGTGGTCCCCCTCTCTCTTTTTTTCTTCTTTTCTTTTTTCTCCCCCAATACCAGGGATTAAACTTGGGACTTTGTGCTTGCCAGGCAAGAGCTTAAAGCCAATAAGTTATATCCCAGGCCCAGTATCTCTTTTAATTTGCATTTCTCTAATGACCAGAAATGTTGAACATTTTTGCATTTATTTATTAACTATGCAACAGGTTTTAAAAAATATGCCGGGTGTGGTGGCTCATGCCTGTAATCCCAACACTTGGGAGGCTGAGGCAGGAGGATTGGTTCAAGTTCAAGACCAGCCTGGGCTACAAAAGTGAGCTCAAGGCCAGCCTCAACTGCATAGCAAGACCCTGTCTCAAAAAAAAAAAAAAATATATATATATATATATATATATATATATATATATATATAATACCATCCCATTTGTTGATTCTTGACATTTTTTCTTGTGCCATGGGTTCTGTTCAGAAAGTCCTTGTCTATACCTGTGTCTTAAAGACTTTTACCTATTTAATCTTCCAGAAGACTCTATGTTTCTGTTTTAACATTGAGATCACTGATCTATTTTTATTTTTGTTTAGTACATAGTGAGTTCTATGAGTCTACATGCAATCTTCTGCATGTGATATCGTTTTCCCAGCACCATTTATTAAAGAGGCTATTTTTTCTCCAGTGTATGAGTTTTGTTTCTTTGTCAAAGATTAAATATCTCAATGTTCATGAGGTTTTTGTTTCCTCTATTTTGGTCTGTTGATCTACATACTTGTTTTTGTGTCAGTACTATGGTGTTTTTATGACAGTAGCTTTGTAGTCTAATATCATAACTGGGATTATGATACCACCCGTTTGCTTTTGTCACCTAAGACTGCTTTTGCTATTCTTTTTGTTTATTTAGTACAGGGTCTATAGGGTCTCCTACACAGATTGGATTCACAGTGATCCTCAAGTTTTTCAGCCTCCTAAGCACTAGGATTACAGGTGTGCGCCACCACACCCAGTCTCAGTTGGCTTCTCAGTGCACTCCAGAGTGAGGCCAGCACACATGTGGGGATTGAACTGGGGATCAGACCCATGACTCCAGCATCTGCCTAAGCAGGCACTTTAATCCATTGAGTTATCTGGCTAGCCTTCATTCCATTTTCTGATGTCTTCCATGATTTCCTTTTTGAGAGTGACAGAATTTTCAATCTAAAGGTCTCCCTTTCTCTCTCTCTCTCTCTCTGTTTTTTTTTTTTTTTTTTTTTTTTTTTTTTTTTTTTTTTTTTTTTTTTTTTTTTTTTTTGTCTTTTTGAGACAGGGTCTCGTTATACAGTTCAGGCTGACCTTGAGATCACTTTTGTAGCCCAGGTTGGTCTCGAACTTGCACCCATCAGCCTGCCTCAGCCTCCCGAGTGCTGGGATTACAGGTGTGTGCCACCACGCCCAGCTAGGTCTCCCTTTCTTGATTAGATTAATTCCTAGGCATTTAATTTTTCTTGATGATATTGCAAATGTGATTAATTTCCTAATTTCTTTCTCAGTGAATTCATTATTTGTGTATACAAATATATCTTTTTATATTTATTTGTTTCCTGCTACATTGCTGAATTTGGTTATTAATTTTTTTGGTTATTAATTTTAGCAGTCTTGGTGAAATTTTTTAGGTTTTGTAAGTAGAGAATTGTATCACTTGCAGATAACGACGCTTCTTCTTCATCCTTTGCTATACGAAAACGTGCCATCTATTTCTTTTTCTCCCTTGATTGCTCTGGCTGATGTTTTGGGAACTATGTTGAACAGAGGTGAACATCTTTCTCTTTTTCCTGATTTCAAAAGGAAAACTTTCTGTTTTTCTCCATTTAATATGATGCTGGAAGTAGGTTGGTCAGAAATGTCTTCTATCAGTGTGAGATAAGGTCCTTCTATACCTATTTTCTTCAAGGTTCTCATCATGAACTGATGTTGGATTCTTTGAAGGCCTTTTTGGCATCTATTGAGATGATTGTGTGATTTTTTTTTTTTTTTTTTTTTTTTTTTCTCCCAGAACCGGGATTGAACTCAGGACCTTGCACTTGCCAGGCAGGCACTTGTGCCACAGAGCTATCTCCCCAGCCCCTCCAGGTGTCCTAATGATGCAAGGAGAAAAAAACTGATCTGGGTGGATGACCTCCAATAGGGAATCTCCAAATGACATAGGGAACACTGATCTCCCAATCTGAAAAGTTCCTGGGAGGAGTTCGTGTTCTCCAAAATCGAAGAATGACTTTTAGGAACAAACAGAAGTAGTGAGCAGAACATATTTATTGAGGGAAAGAAAGCTCCTGTCTGAGAGAAAGGGACAGGAGGGGGGTCCTGAGTGGGTGTGCCCCCTGTACCTATTTTCATCTGTGTCAAACACATTGGCCTGTAGTTCTCTTTTTTTGGTTGGATCTTTGTGTGTTTGGGGGATCTGATAATGTTAGTTTTAAGGGGTGATTTTGGGAGTACTCTTTTCCTCCAAATTTCATTTAAGAGTTTGAAAAGTATTGGTGATAGTTTTTTCATTGAAGTTGTTGCAGAATTTGGCAGTGAATCCATCAGGTCTTGGGCTTTTCACAATTGAACTTATTTTTTTTTATTGTGATACCGGAGATTGAACTCAGAACCCTGCGCTTGCCCGGCAAACTTTTTTTTTTTTTTTAGAATTTATTTTATTTTATTTTATTCTTGTTTCAGAACTTTTGTTTGTTTATTTATTTTATTTTTATGGCTGGCTCAGCCTGCCCTAAGGGCAGGGCTGGCGCAGCATGTGTTGCCAGGGATCGAACCGAGGTCCCTGCAGCTGCTCAAGCTTTCCTAAGCAGGCACTTTAGACCACTGAGCCATCCTGCTGGGCCCTTTTTTCTTTTTTTAAAGACTTATTTATTTTGCCGGGCCTGGTGGCACATGCCTGTAATCCCAGCACCTGGGAGGCTGAGGGAGGAGGAACTGTGTAAATTCAAAACCAGCCTGGTCTACGAAAGTGAGCTCAAGGCCAGCCTGAACTGCATAGGGAGACCTTGTCTCAAAAAAAAAAAAAAAAAAAAAAAAGACAAAGCCAAGATTTTTTACAATCTGTCTGTTTCCCTTTTTCTCTCCTTTCCTTGCCCTGACACAGTATCTGTCTATGTAGTTCAGGCTGGCACTGATGTTACTATATTGATCAACTGACCTTTATTTTTATTTATTTATTTTTTTTTGTCTTTTTGAGACAGGGTCTCGCTATGCAGTTCAGGCTAGCCTTGAGCTCACTTTTGTAGCCCAAGCTGGTCTCGAACTCGCACCGATCCTCCTGCCTCAGCCTCCCGAGTGCTGGGATTACAGGCGTGAGCCACCACGCCCGGCTCCAACTGACCTTTAAATTACACAGTATTTCTGCCTCAGCCTCCCAAGTGCTGGAATTACAGGCATGAATGGAGTTTCTATTTTTAGTTTGCTGAGGAATCTACAGACTGATTTCCATAGTGGTTATGCTAGTTTATATTCCCACCAACAATGTAGAAGGGTTCATTTTCTCCCACTTTATCCTTTTTTTTTTTTTTTTTTTTTTTTTGCTTTGTTTTTAGTTCATAATGATAGTTACTCTTTTTTGGAGCAAGAGCTCAGTGTTGTTTTGATTTGCATTTTTTAAGTGACAAAAATATGTTTAACTTTTTTTGGGAAGGCTGAAGGAGAATTGTTGAGAATTGAAGACAAGCCTAGGTTTCAAAGTGAGCTCAAGGCCAGCCCGAACTGCATAATAAGACCTTGTCTCTTCTTCATGTACTTGTCCATTTATAGTTCTGAGAAATGTTTATTCATTTTATTTTGTTTTTGTTTTTTGTGGGACTGGGGTTCAAACTTACCACCTTGCTCTTGCTACGCAGGCACTTATGCCACGGAGCTATCTCCCCAGCCCCTATCTATTCACTTTATTTTTTTCTTCCTCTTTTTTAATGGAGGGCTCAGCCTGCCGTGGGCGTGGGGCTGGCGCAGGTGAGTGCAGGATCTGGTGCTGGGGATTGAACCACGATCCCTGCAGTTGCCTAAGCTTTCCTAAGCAGGCACTTTAGACCGCTGAGCCATCTCACCAGCCCTATCTATTCATTTCAATTTATTTTTTTTAAATAGGTATTTTACTTTTTAGGATTTAACTTTTAGTGTCCTTTTTTAAAAATGACTATATTTATTTATTTATTTATTTAAAATTTTTTTTTTATTTTATTTACCCTTTTTTTTTTTTTCTTGTTTCAGAACCTTTGTTTGTTTATTCACTCATTTTTATGGCTGGCTCAGCCTGCCCCAAGGGCAGGGCTGGCTCAGCATGTGGTGCCGGGGATCAAACCGCGGTCCCTGAAGCCGCCCAAGCTTTCCCAATCAGGCGCTTTAGACCACTGAGCCATCCCACCGGGCCCCTGAAAAAATGACTATTTTTAGAGTGTCAGGTTCACAACAAATTTTATTTATTTTTAAATTTTCACTTTTATTAGTACATGTTTACAGTCCATAATGATTAGAAGGAAAGTACATAGATTTCTACATGCCTCCTGCTAGCACTAGCTCCCCTACTGTCAACATCCTGCACTGGGGTGGTACATTTGTTATACTACACTTGATCTGAACCAAAACACCAAGAAGCAATGGTACATTCGTTATAATGTGTAAAGCTACATTACTGACCTACTATCATTATTCCAAATACACAGTCTTCACTCTTCTATGGTACATTCTGTGGACCTCGACAAATACTTAACGGCATGGATCTCCCACGGTGGTACCAAACAGAATAATTTCACCCTCACTTGCCTTTTGTTTCTCTTGCTTCAGGATGCCTACCTTCAAACAGGAAGTATGCCAGGCCCTTGTGACGCATGAGGATTACATTCTAAGGCTTTTGTGGGTTGCTAGAATTATAAGTACCACTACCATTATCATTAGTCCTCAAAAGTAAAAAAGACTTCACTGAAATATTTAAGGAAATCTTTCAGACTCTTAATGAGTCTTTAAATATAAGACTGATATAAAGCAATTTTTAAATCACTGTTTTCTAAGATCTTAGAGCTTCTTTGGGGAATCCATTTTAACAAAGAGGGGCTGGGGAGAAAGCTCAGTAGAGTAAGTGCTTGTCTGGCAAGCACAAGGGCCTGAGTTCAATCCCTGCTTCTGCAAAAAAACAAAAAACAAAACAAAGAAAGCATATGTACCACTTCATGTAAATTAATATAAACATTTAATTGAGGGGTAAGGAGATAGCTCAATAGAATAAGCACTTGCCTAGCACAGGGTCCTGAGTTTAATCCTTGGTACTGCAAAACAAAACAAAAACATTAAATTGACATGCACACTGCACGTAGAGGTGGAACTGATGCACTAGACAGATAAATACTTAACCACAACAGTTTCTGACCCATGAAATTCTAAGTTGTCACAGAAGGCCATGAACCTTTAAGGACATTCTTTCCAATATGGTACTTAAATGTTAAATATCATAATATTCTGGCACTAACTGTGTATGCTCTGGTTGCTCCAGTGTCTTAGTCAGCAGTCAAGTGTCCTGACGTTTCTGTGTGGTACTGTTTTCAGAGCTGTTACACTAAGTTTCTCAGTTCACTACATCAAACAAAAACAGTGAAATGAGCTGGGCGTGGTGGCTCATGCCTGTAATCCCAGCACTTGGGAGGTTGAGGCAGGAGAATCAATTTGAGTTCAACACCAGCTTGGGCTACAAAAGTGAGCTCAAGACCAGCCTGAACTGCATAGCGAGACCCTGTCTCAAAAAGAAAAGAAAAAGAAAAAAGAAACTGTGAAATGTCACCCAGGGCTTGGAGGTAGATTTATATGCATTGGCAGGCACTGAACTCAAGGAAAAAGAAAAATCAAAAAGACAAACCCCGAAGGCTCAGGTGTCGGGTCCCTTCCTGGTTCTCATCCCAGCCTGTCTAAACTTAGTCCTAAAACCACATTATTAGCTGGGCGTGGTGGCTCATGCCTGTAATCCCAGCACTAGGGAGGCTGAGGTAGGAGGATCGGTGCGAGTTCAAGACCAGCCTGGGCTACAAAAGTGAGCTCAAGGCCAGCCTCAACTGCATAGGGAGACCCTGTCTCAAAAAAACAAAACAAAACAAAAAAAATAAAATAAAATAAAACCACATTATTGGAATTCCACCAAGTCAATTTCAATCTACCACTACCAGTGCAACCCACGGCGATAACAAAGATACTAAGACACATATATATAATTATTGGAGAGCCAAGGGGCCCTAAGTCCAGCCATGAAGATGTTTTTCAGGAACCAAGAGAGGAACCCAGGGCTGCACTTGGGTTTTATTCATTGGAGCAAGGGGAGTGGCTTTGGAAAGGGAATTGTGGGAAGAAGGTGAGCACTGTGAGCTGGGATAGGTAGGAGGCCTGCATTCACCACTGCCATATTCAGAGATATGCAAAGGAAGTAATTTGCATTAAGCTATTGAGATAGTATCTAATATTTTGGGGGTCTGGCGTTGCAGCTCTGATGTGTAATCTTTCAACCCCAGGAAGTCATAGCCTCTATCTTGAGACTCAATCCCAGCTGACACCGTGGAGCACTGGCTCTTCATCCTGTTGTCAGGGAAACACATGGGCCATCTTCAAAAATTACCACCAGCACTTCGGCTAGACCAATACACACTGCTTAAGGCCAATTGAAAGGATAATGAGAAGTCCTAGCCAGCTTTGTACATTTCAATATGAGGGAATCAGGGTCAGGCTCAGTCAAAATGGAGACAGTTGTTCTTCTTTCAAGGAGAGCTGCTCCACCCTCAGGCAGGGAGATTTTTTATGGGTTTTGCAAGCAAGAAGGGAAAGTACTGCTGGGATTACAGGTGCATGCCTGGCAGGAAGACTGCAAAGATTGTACTTGGCTGTCTTTGATTGGTTCTTACAATATGCATAGTAGTGATCAGGTATGTATTACAGTGACTGACCATTTCTTTCTTTTTTTTTTTTTTTTTTGTCTTTTTGAGACAGGGTCTCACTATGCAGTTCAGGCTAGCCTTGAGCTCACTTTTGTAGCCCAGGCTGGTCTCGAACTCTCACTGATCCTCCTGCCTCAGCCTCCCTAGTGCTGGGATTACAGGCGTGAGCCACCACACCCAGCCAGTGACCGACCATTTCTAAGAAAAAGAAATGACAGGAACTGTAACAGAAACTGTTACCTGGGCAACTAATAGAAACCAAACTACTATACTGGCTGGGGGGGGGCATTTTCTGCTACAACTTACTAGATACCAGTCCTCTGTCCAAGAAATGTCTGCAAGGTTTCCCACTTTGTAGGTTATCTCTTCACACCATTGATTGGTAATGGTCTGAAGCTTACTAATTTTATGTAATTACATTTATTGTTCCTGATGTTATTTATTGTACAGTTGAGTTCTGTTCAGGAAGTGTTTGCCTATACTTAAAAATTTTGTTTTATTTTTTATTTTTTTTTGTCTTTTTGAGACAGGGTCTTGCTATGCAGTTGACACTGGCCTTGAGCTCACTTTTGTAGCTCAGGCTGGTCTCGAACTCGCACCGATACTCCTGCCTCAGCCTCCCGAGTGCTGGGATTACAGGCGTGCGCCACCACGCCCGGCTACTAAAAAATTTTGTTTTATCTGTCAGCAGATTCAGTGTTTCTGTTTTAATATCTAGGTCTTTGATCAATTTGTTCATTTAGTGTAGATTCATTCTTCTGCATATGGATAGCCAGTTTTTTTCTTTGTGGGCCAGCACCACTTATTAAAGAAGATACCTTTATTTTATTCTTTACTTTGTGTGTGTGTGTGTGTGTGTGGTACTGGGGCTAGAACTCTGAACCTTGTACTTGCCCAGCAGATGCTTATGCTGCTGAGCTATATCCCTGGACCTTTTTTGTCTTTTTAAGACAAGGTCACAGTATATATAGTTGTAGTGGTTGATACAATGTGTCAACTTGGCTGAATGACTCAGCAGCCTGGTTCCCTGTTGGTGGGAGCCCCACTCTGGGGTACAATTGGTTCTTCCCTGGAGTATCACCAGGGCCTGCCTAGGATATGATTGGATTTCTCCCTAGAACGGGATCAAGGGCCCGTCCTGGGTATGATTGGTTCCACCCTAGGGCGCAATGAGTCCACGTCAGAATGACTGAGCACAAAAAGACTTTTTAAAGGGCTGAAGGAGGAGTCAACACTTCACTTCGTCGGAGAAGCTTCAGTCTTCGCATTCAGACTGGACTTCATGGTCTGGCTTGCAGTGCAGACTCTTCGGCCTCCAGCTTAGATCTCTCGCCTTCCGCCGCAGACTCTTCAGCCTCCATCTACAGACACTTCAGTCCTCCATTACGGACCCGTCAGCCGACAGAGACTTAGACGGAGTGCTGCAGTGAAGTCCAGGCCTCGGGATTGAATTCTTCAGTCCGGAGTGTGCAGACGCCCTGTGCGCGCTTCCTCATCTGACTCTGTGGCTATTGTAAGCCAATCTTACAATTTCTTATAGA
>PVJA010047275.1:0-14735 GCA_004027025.1 Myocastor coypus
GCCTCCCGAGTGCTGGGATTACAGGCATGCACCACCACGCCCGGCTCAGGAATAGATATTTTTAAAAGTAAAATCTCTTAACTCTTTGTGATCCAAAGAAAATTACTCTGGCATTACTGTTACCTGCGAAAAAGTCCAGGGTAAGAAAGAGAGGGACTGAGTCAGCCAGAACTTGCTCCAAAGCCAGACTTGCGCATAAAGTACAAACTACTCAAGAACAGGAACAAAATCAACAGATCAATAAAAATATAAAATTAAATTTAGAAAAATGTCTAACTACCAGAGTATTATATTCACTATGGTCCTCTACATATAAAGATGTCCAATGTTCAGACTTTAAAACAAGCTTTTTTCTTTTCCTGCCTGTAACTTCAGCATCCAGCCCCTCCCTTTCATGAAACTTGTAGGCCACGTTTGGAGAAATGACAGCTATTTGAGTCATGTTTTTAAGCAGTTGCTGTAATCTATTGAAACTCTGACTTGAACACAGACCAAACAATACATATGTTGCTGCTGTTTTGTCTAGAAAAGGAGAGAAAGTAAAAATTCCTGGGAGGGTAAACAAGGACAGAGGACAGATGAAGACAACAAGGAGCCCAATGTGCTAAAGAAGAAATTGCTTCCTATCCTACAGTACCAAGGTGACTTCTCTGGCTATTCAAGCCATTATAACAGAACACCTTACACCTTGTAACTTATAGTAGAATTTAGGGCTTGAGTTATGAAAGCTAGAGAGTCCAAAGTGAAGACAAGCTACAGTGCTGATCTGGAAGGTCCCCAGAGGACCTACGTTGAAATTTTGTTTCCCCAGAATGACACTATTAGGAGGCTGTGGAAGCTTTAAGAATTAGGGTAGAAGGGGCTAGGGGTATAGCTCAGGAGAATTAGTGCTTGCTTGGTAAGTGCAAGGTCCTTAGTGCAATCCCCGGTACCGTAGTAGTGGGAGTTGAGGGGTTGGGGTGGGGGTGGAGTGGAAAGTCTAGGCTTAGGGATAGGTCTTCCTGGTCTCCCTGATATTGAGGGTATACCTTTAAAAGGGATATTGTAAGCATAGCTCCTTACATCAAAGGCAGTGTTTGTGACTGACTACAGATGGAAACCTCCAAGACCAGGGGCCAAAGGAGGTTACTTCCTTACAAGCTGATCCTCTGGGGTGTCTGTTACAGTCACAGGAAATTGTCTTACACAAGGTACAGGCAAACTGGGGTGTCTGGTGAGAATCTTTGCCTCATAGAAAACATGTTGTATGGCCCCCCACTTAGCACAGCGACAAAAAAATTTCTGTTCTTCTTTATGGGGGTTGCTAATCATATTCATTACACCTCACTTTCACTAAGTCATTATCTTCCAAATTATCTCTCAATACCATTTTCATTAGGGAGCAGATTTCAAAATACAAGTTTTGGAGGGACAAAGCCATTCCAAAGAGAACAAGAACTTCCAAGTGAAGGGAATGAATTCAATTTGTGCTTGAAAAACATTGGGATGTGTTTGTGGAGTTGAGATGAAGGGAAGTGAGCTCATTTCAGACAGGAAAACAGGGCTAGCAGGTATATGCACAGGTGGTTTATGAAGTAGACAGAAGCTCAGTTTAGCTAGAGTTTGGAGAAGAAGACAAGAAATGCAAGTTGTAAGGATTAAAAATCAACCAGTGTATGCCTTTTTCCAACTTGTCTCTTATAACCAAGTTTTAATCATTCCACCACCAAAATCCGAAAGAATGTTCTACTTTATGTGATTTAACACCTTTTTTTTATGTTGAACAAGTTGTGGAAAGAACAGCGGGAATGAAAGAATCTATAGTCACTATGGAAAAAAAATATTTCATTGCAAAGGAGAGAAATTACTTGTAGTAGAGATTGGCCTGAGGAAGGCAGAGGGACCCAAGGCCTCCAGAGGCTAGTTTGGAGTGGAGGCTAAGTGTGAACAGAAAAAAGGTGACACAGGGCAGCTGTGAGGCGCAACTCAAGGGTCTGCTTCCTGCAAGATTGGAACTGATAAGGAAGGTCCAAGGCTTCTAGATAACAAAATATGAATGGACAGAAAACCATGAAGAGCTTTTCATGTCAAGCTAGAAAATGGAAGATTACGAATGACTCTGAGTTTATAGACTTCTCTAATTTGGATACTGTATACCCCCAAAGGCCCATGTGTCAAAGGCTTAGTCCCTGTAGTGGTGCTTGTAGGGGGATGGCAGAACCTTTAGGAAGTAAAGCCAAGTGGAAGATCTAAGGTCACTGAGGTGTGCCATCAAAAGGGATTAGGTCGCCTGGTCTCTCTCTCTCTTCCTCTCCTCTGCCAGTTCCTGGCCAAGATACAGTCAGTTTGGGCCCACCCTGCAGTGCTGCCATGGTGTGTTGCCTTGCCACAGGACAGCTCATAAAAGACTGAAACCTCCAAAACTGTGAACCAAAGTGAACATTTTCTCCTAGTAACTTTTTCTCAAACATTTTGACATGGTGATACAAAGTGGATAGAGGTGACTCACTGAGGCAGTGTACTACATCTGAAAGGAGACTGAATTTTGATCAGAAGCACTGGGTTCACCTATGCCTCTCGTTTATTAGCTATATTATAAAAGTTAGTTACCTTATGTGTGTCTGATTTTTTCATCAGTATAATTAAGGTAGAAATTCTGAGGACTGGATTTCCTGGGGTTAGTATCTATCAAAGTGCTTTCTGTAATTTAAAGTCCCTACATATAAACAATTTCATTAATTCCGTCTTACTTGGGCAGTTACATAGTCTACTTTCCATGACTGTGACAATATACCTAAGACAATAAACTTAAAAGGGAAAAAGATTTATTTTGGCTCATGGGTTCAAAGATTTCAGGGAATGGTGGCTTTTTTCTGTTGCTGTGGCAGCGCAGTACATCATGGTGTGAATGCATGAGGTTTATTCACCACTTCACTGCAAAAAAGAAACAAAAAGGGACAGGAAGGATCAGGGCTCCCAGCATCCCTTTCGAGTACACGTTACCAGTGATGCAACTTCCTGAATGGTCTGAGCACATCCAAGCAGCATCATAGGCTGGCAGCTAAGACTCTGACACATGTGTATTTGAGTGACACGTAAAGTCCAGAACTTAGCAGGGTTCATACCGTTATTCTCTCTGCATTGAAGCTTTTTTGGAAATGCTCCTCTTTTTATCGGAAAGTAAACTTTCTCATGATTCTCATGAAATTGCTAATGAACGGCTGAGTCATCTCTCAATTTAGTGGTAAGAAGATGCAGAAAGATTCAGTAGAGGTCTCACCACCAACACATCACGTCTGCTTTCCATCAAGCACATGACCCGCAGAGAAGTAGCATCTTTTTAATAATTAACGTATGAGCTCTGAAAGAAGAAGGGCTCAAGCTGTGAGAATATTACAAAGTAGAAAATCCAAGTGCCAGATGTATCTTCTCCACCTCCAGTGCAGCACTCTGCAAACTAGAGGTAGAGATAGAGATGCAAAGTGCCGGGAAGAGTCAGAGAGAGAAGAGAAATTTTCACTGACAGCCCTTCAGTCGTTAATTCATCTCATTATTGAATGAACACTGCATGCGTCCTGGTCATGGGCGCTATTTCCAGAGGAGTCCTTCACAGAGATGTCTAAGGGTTCCTCTAAGTTGCTCTCAGAATAGTTCAGCTGTCATCAGCAATGGCAGTCACAGCAATGGCAGTTGGGGTGCATAAGTGTGAGTCATAGGGGAGGCTTTCCTTCTGCAGGTCATGCTATAGCACTGTGACTTCTCAGCTCTGCCTGCAGCACCTGAGCAGTAGGCACCTGAGACTTCAAACAACTTGTAGATGCCACCAGACCCAGAGCCCTTCAACACAGCCCAGCATCAATTAAATGTTTTAACGCAATAATTCTATCTTACATGCAGTAGTTTCAAGCTCCAAAAGAACAGCTTAACTTTCAATTAATAAGAAAAACTGAGAGGCCAAGACACTGACAAGCAGCTGGGGTGCAAAGGTTAGGGCCCAGAGGCTGAACTTCTTTCCATAATCGCCAAGAACTGGATTCCACAAAGAAGGAAATGGGCTGAGTACCTTCGTCTGTACAACTGGACAAAGAGCCTTGCAGTAGTGGTGGCTGTTTCTCCTCCACGTATTCAAAATCAAATATTTTTTTATTGTTAAATGTCTTCTAATGTGCAGTGCAGAAGGAATTACAGTGATACTGGATTTTTTTTCTTACTTCGTTTCAGAAACATAATTATGTCTTTTAGTTAGCAGTGACTAGTACTTAGAGTCATATCATTTGATTCTGTGCAAGATTACATATTTCTGCGTTAAAATTAAATGTGAAACTAAAGGTTCTTATAAATACAATATAAAATATCACTTGTGGATGAAATGTATTGTGACTGAAATGTGTGATAGAAGCATCATTTTTTGTTGTTGTTTGTTCATTTTTTGTCTTTTTAGGACAAGGACTCACTGCACTTCAGACTGGACTTGTAGCCCAGGCTTGTCTCAAACTCATGAATATCTTCCTGCTTCAGCCTCCTGAGTTCTGGAATTACAGGCATCCGCCACCACTACCGGCAGCATTACTGTGTTTCATAAATGCTTGTAGAAAATCTAGATTATCTGAAATTTAAATATTTGGAAGCTTGTCTATGTAACATTTTAGAGGATAATCTGAAGATATCATAGGTGATATATTTTTCCATTATCTCTAAAAAAACCAATTGATTTTAGTTTACTGTATTCTAGTTGTATACTGCATTATAACTGAAATTAAGGTATAGAAATTTATAAAATAAAATATAATTTTGCCAGAAGTCAAAGTAACTTTTAATCAAAATTTCAAATATTTCAATACATTTTATTTTACTATATTTAAAAAACCTATGGAGAAATAGAAGGCTTTGATATACATTTGGAAAAAACAAAAATAACTTGGACTTAAATATTAGATATGTAAATCAATATATGTCTTTGCGCCGGTTGTGCTGGCTCACACTTGTAATCCCAGCACTCAGGAGGCTGAGGCAGGAGGATTGGTGAGAGTTTGAGACCAGCCTGGGTTACAAAAGTGAGCTCAAGGCCAGCCTCAACTGCATAGCGAGACCCTGTCTCAAAAAGTCAAAAAAAAAAAAAAATATGTCTTTGCAACATAAGATATATTTGTGAATTTAAAAGGGAAATAAAATCATAAAAATTGAAAATCATATCAGGATTTAATAAAGGAATAAAAACTCCACTAATAAGTAAAGGTATATTAATTATAAATGACTAGAAATTAAATAATAGTCTGTACTCAATTGTTTTATTGCAGCAAAAATCATATACGAATCTTGCAATATAGATAGTTAATGAAACATTCTAGATGGAACAGATGGTAGTGAAATAAATCCTGGATACGTCATTGAGAGTGTTGTTTATACTCTCTTTAAAATTGGATTCTTCTTACACTTGGTAGCTGGCACTGTACACCATGACAAGATTCATCGATGATAAAGCCTAGACATTCGTATCCCACTAGAATTCATACGTTGAAATGTTATAACCAGTGTGATAGCATTCAGGGCGTTGTCTCAAGGAGGTGACTAGAATATGTGAGTTGAGCCCTCAGGAATAGGATTAGTCCCTGCCCTCACCTGAATAGGATCTTCCCAGTACTCTCAGGCTAGAATCACATCTCAACGGTGGCTGTTCTGAGAGGTAGGATACTGAGGAAATGAGCAGGTCATTGAGAGGGATGCACACCTTTCTTCGGAGAACGAACTAGCTCTCTGAGGAGTCTTGGCCCCTTCCCCCTCCTACAGGTACTCTCTCTCTCCATCTACTTTTCTGTTATTCTGTGAAGAAAGATCATGTGCTCGCGAGACATCAGACTAATGTTGTCAGCATGCAATTAGGCTCCCTGGCCATTAGAGCCATGAGCCAAAATAATTACTTTCTTTATGAGTTGCCCAGTTTCAGGTACTCTTCTTAGACAAGACCAAAGGACCTGCTACCTAGTTGTTAATTGTGTGAAGGATAATACACAGCAATCAGGAGTCTGCTGCCCAGGAAGGGCCTCACAAGACCCTGACCATATTGGCATTCTAGTCTCAGATTTTCACCTTACAGAACTTTGAAAAATAGACTTCTGTTGTTTATTAGACTTCCATTCAGTGATACTCATATCTGCTAAATGGCAGTGAGTCTAAAACAATAGCTAAGATCTGAAAATCCTTTTGACTGCATTAAATATGAATTATTCTATATACTCTAAAAGAAGAAATTTGATTTTAAATCTTTGGAGTATTTAATGCAATTAAAAAAAAACAAGAGGAAGCATGTTGAGTTTTTAAATTAATACAGTGATTGTATTTTTCTTTTTTCTTTCCTTTCTATTTTATTTATCTTATACTTTTATCTTTTGTGGTATACAAGGTTAAACTTAGAGTCTGGAGTTAGCTACATCCCAGCGTTGCTATTTTTGATTTTGAGGCAGAGTCACACTAGGTCATTAAGGTGCCCAGGTTGGACTCTAACTTCTGATCCTCATGCCTCATTCCCCCAAAGTACTGGGATTAGTGGTGAATACCCCTGCCCCCTCAATAGTTTTGCATAATTGTAAAGAGTATTTCAAAGCTCTTACTGCAGTTTTAAATATTAACAAGCTTAACATGTAATAAAAATTTTGAGATAGTCTATACTTTATCCTGTCACTGATTTCCTTATCAGTAAAGAAACTAAATAATTGTACACTTTAAGAACAAAAGACTTTCAGTATAAAAGATTCTTTATTATAGGACTAAAACTATAGGCAAGAATATTACTCTGCTCTGGGCTGGCCAGATAGCTCAGTGGATTAAAGTGCCCTTAGGCAGATGCAGAGAACAGGGTTCACCCGGGGCATACCATGCTGGCCTCACCACCACTCGGGCAACCTGAGATGGTGATTGAGACTGGGAGTGGTGGTGCATGCCTGTAATCCCAATGCTTGGGAGACTCAAAACAGGAGAATCACTAAGTCTGACCTGTGTAGTGAGACCCTATAGATCCTGTACTAAATAGCAAAAAAAAAAAAAAAAAAAAAAAAAAGTTACACTGTTCTAATAGAATTAAAAATATCAGTATCAACTTATACCCTAAAAACACACTTAGTAAGTACATTTTTATGGTAATGTTTTTTCACTAATATGTTCAAAAATTCCACTCCCACCATAAAACCCAATTAGCAATTTTATTCTCTGTTACAAAGTTTCTTTTAAAAAGAACCAGTAATCTTTGGATGATTATGAATTTGGAACTAGAACACATAAGACTAAAATCTCTTATATTTGAATGTAAGGAGGCTTTTAAGATTAATGTAGGGTTCATAAAATGGGGCAAGAATGAATGTTTCAACACATGCTGCAGCAGATGAATGCCAAGAAAGAAATGAAACTGCATCTGTACTTACATCATATAGAGATACTAACTCAAAATGGATCATAGATATGGATATAAGGTTAAAACTATCAAACACTGACAAGATAACATAGACACAAATCTTCGGAATCCTGAAGTAGGCAACTATTTGTGTGGTATCATATCAAATAAGAAAGTGAGAACAGGAAAAATAGCAATCGTACTTGACCAACATTAAAAATTTTGTGCTTCAGAGAATAACATTTAAAAAATAAAATCACATCTCATTGAATCATAGAAAATATTTACAGTATCTTATAAGGATCCAATAACCATGATATATAAAGAATTCTTACAATTTAACAATAGACACATGATCCAATTCTGTAAAAATCGAGTAAGAAATAAAATAGGTATTTCTCAAATTATGACCAATAAACATAAATCATAAAAATCAAAAAGTAGAAACAATATAAATATCTACCAACTGATATTGAAATAGGAATAAACTACTAACTGTCCTTCCTCACTGCTGTAGGCGTCTCACCCAGGGACATGCAGCACTGGGCAGAGAAGGCATGGCAGAAAAACACTTTTCTGTTTCTGGATTGACCGATGATGTTATTAGTTATATCAAATACAGATATATATTCTCTATGACAAATGTGATCATTATGTATATATAAAATATATCAATAAAATCTGATTGAAAAGAAAAAATTAAAAATCAATGATGCCATTTTTAATATGTGTTCTCCCCTATTATGACTACTATGCCAGATCAGCAACTATACATACCAGTTATCGCAAAGTTAACATGGACAGCACTGACCTTTAGGTAATTAGCTATGATCAATTGCTAATTATAGGATGCTTAGACTCTGGGTCGCTTTAGTCTTTCACCAGGTGTCTTTTCCATAAATCACAGGTACCTCCTAAGGCCCAGAAAGCCTAGAGAAGTAAAGAAAGTTACCCTGAATAAAGACCACAGTGAAGCCTTCAGGACCTAAATGAAGGCATGGGAAAAATAACCAGAGCTCTATCGGTACAAACTGGAAAGGCAATGGACTTGTACTGACTGTAACACTTTTTTTTTTTTTTTTTTTGTAATATTCCTTAAAAATCTTCTGTTGCTCTTGTTTGAAGTTGCTGCTGCTTAGAACAGATCTTATTACTCTATGTCTTCACAACCTTGGAAGCAGCATTTATTAGATAGATGACGGATAGATAGATAGACAGCTAGATAGATAGATAGATAGATAGATAGATAGATAGACACACAGACAGATAGATGATAGATAATCAGCCTGCCAATAATCACATTATCTTTATTTATTTTGCTAGTATGTCAATCAGAACTACCCTTAATATTGTATTTCCTTCAAAAACCCTCACAAAATTTTCATAGATTTTTAACTTCATATTCTTTTGTTTTTTTAACATATTACATGATTTTCCCAGACTTCAAATATTTGAACACTTTTGCCTGCTTTTGAAATGCATATGATTTTCTTCTAAATAGACTTTTTTTCTAAAGCACATACTATGAGGGCCAGTGAGTGAGATGGCTCAGCAGACTAAGACCTGCTTATGCAAGCACAGGGATGATCCCTGTCACCCCAAGCCATGCCGGACCAACCCCCACCCTGGGCCTGACGCACTGACCACAGAGACTGGGTGTGGTGGCACAAGTCAGTAACTGCAGTGCTGGGGAGGCTGGAAACAGAAGGATCATCGTGAGTCTCCGAGCTGCATAGTGAGACCCTGCACCAAATATACTAAGAAAAAGTACATTGCGTGCTAGAAATTGTGATAATGACATTCTACTAAATGCAATAATTTCTGCAACAGGAAAATATTACTATACTCAAATAGTAAATTGAAGCTTATAGAGTTTAGTGACAAACTGAAGTTGTGCAGTGGCCAAAATGACACCAAGAAAATGGATTTTTGATGGATCATGCCCATGACGGCCTACTACGAATCAGAGCACTTTCTGACTCTAGTCCATATGATAATGAGGTTGGTGTTCCAATCTGCTAGCTAGAAGTCCACCCGGCACTGGCTAGAGCACACCTCCGGGTGATACCCGATGGCATTGTGCAGGCCTGGCCTTCAGAGCCTGTGTACGGTTGCTTGCTCCTGTGGAATTCACATTTTATCCCTAGGTCCAAGAAGCAAGATTTGGAACTATACGAGTTTATATTTTCCCTGCTGGGTTTCAGTCTTGTTTTGTTCTGATTCTTGTCTTTCTTTCCATTCCTCCCTTTTAGAAAGGGAAAGTTTACCCTGTGTCATTGTACCGTGGAACGATATAACTTGGTTTTTACTTTCACTGAGGTTCACAGCTAAGAGTCTGGCTTGAACTTCTTAAAAATGATGGCACTGTTGAGACTTTGTGGAAGGAATTGTTGCATTCCTAGTTCTACTCAGGATAGTTGTGTTACAGGAGGTAGAACTATAGTCTTTATTTGGAAATTATGTATGGTTTAAGGAAATGTGTTTTGGAAGTAGAAAAGAGGTGGATGTGGAGATTCGGGTAGAATTTCAAAACGCCTGGCTGTGAGATCCACCCTAGTCACTGGTGGAACACACTTCTAAGTGAGTTTGTACACATCACAGAGGGGTGCTCCAGGCCTCACTCCTCCTCTGGTGCTTTTCTCCTGCCCTGCTTTCCAGTCATCCCCAGTCAGGCATCTCTGCCCTCTACACACCTCTGTCACACAGTTTCTGCTTTGAAGCCAGCTGACTCAAGACCGAATCCCACAGAAGCATGAGCCAAGGTAAACCTCTTCTTAAATTATAGGTGTGAGGTATTATGTCCAGAGATATGGAAGCAGGGGGAATCTTGTACTGACTGATAAAGAAATGGACCTGTGAAAGTGATTTAAGATTTGAGGTGAGAAGTTTCCCAGTTGCTGTTAATCCTTCCGAGCCCCTTTCATCCTTTTAGGCAGATCTTGAATGGACAATGAAGCCATATACATTGGCCCCTCGCTTATCGCACAGGTTATGCTCCAGACACCCCCGTGAAGAGTGAAAACCAGCGAAGTAGTGACATAACATTTATATATGTGTGTTTGCAAATGTAACTGGATTTAGTATGTGTGATATTGGGATTAAGCATGTGTGATAACTAATGGATTTAGCATAGCTTTTGGCGTGGATAGTGAAAGCCCCATCTGCATGTGGGTGGCACCAGTCAAGGATGTGGAGATGTGGAGCCTGGAGAAAATGTAAAGGGAGAGGGGGAAGGCAGGCCTGCTGCTGTGCCGCTGCTGCTGCTGCCACGGCTTCACTGCTGCATGGCTGCCTTGCTGCTTTCTTTCTGCCACGCCACGAGCTCTTTTCTTCTCTGTGATGCTCACCTGTCATGATACCCTGCTTTCGAACCAGCCAAGTATGGGCTAGGAAGCCTCTACAAAATTTGAGCAACAATAGACCTTTTCACCACTAACTCTGGGTGTTAGCATTTTATCCCAGCCAGCACTGAGAAAAGTAAGAAAGACATAAAGTAAGTTTTCCTCCACCATGTACTTTTGTTCAAAGCAAGGACCCAATCTTCTCAAAAACTGGAGTCTGCCATGCCAGTCCAGCCCTCATGGAGTGCTGAGACAGCAACTGAGACTGGGCATGGTGGCACGCACCTGTAATCCCAGCTCTTGGGAGGCTGAGTCCGATCTAGCAGCGAGACCCTGAACACCCTGTAGACCTTTCCCTAAAATACAAGGAAAGAAAGAAAGAGAGAGAGAGAGAGAGAGAGAGAGAGAGAGAGAGAGAGAGAGAGAGAGAAAGAAAGAAAGAAAGAAAGAAAGAAAGAAAGAAAGAAAGAAAGAAAGAAAGAAAGAAAGAAAGAAAAGCACCTAATATAAATCTTAATCTTCACAATACAATTATCTTTGGTCTTTTACTACAGTGAGAAAAACTGCCAAACACGGCCCCTTTCATGAGGTTGTGCTTCTGCATTTGAATGTCTGTGTCCAGCTAGAAGCTAAGTTTCTAGTGGTCAAGGAAATTAATTTTTGGTTTTGGAGCTTAACTAGAGTGTGCTAGATAAATCTGTTTTCATACAAATAAGTATTTTGGTCACTTGAAACATGGCAGCACCTGCTATGTTGTATACATGCCTCCTATGGTATGGAAAGTGAATTTAAAAAAAAATAAAATCACAACTTATGCCAATGACAGTGATCCATTTTGCTCTCGTCCATCCTCCTTCGTCTTATTTGACACACTGTGCCACCCAATGAGAACGTACTAAATTTAAACCTTTTGAATCAGTCGGGAGCCAGGGATAATGATGTGCACCTGTTATCCCAGCACTGTATGTCATAAATTTAGCATAGTCTGGGCAACTTAATGACTTAGAAAGAACCTGTCTCTAAATAAAAACTAAAAATAAAAGGGCTAAGGATATGGTTCAGAGCCAATATCCTGGATTCAGTCACTAGTACCACAGAAATAATATAACAGTAGCTGAAACAAGAAATCACATAAAAGTAAATTGAATAAATGGATGATTGCTCACATAGATATTTTTAGTCAGCTAATAAGCCCTACTATGGACAGCTTTATAATCAGTTCACAGGATTGGCATTCTATCATTAAGCATCCACATACTATGATTAAGAATGACCTGTATCTTTTTCATCAAGTCAAATTATAACTAAATTCAGAAGTTTATTAACATGATTTGCATGAGAAATGAGCAATTTTTGGTTGAATCACATGAAACAAGTGAGTTTTTAAAAACCAGCAGGTCACTTGGAAACAAATTCTCTTTGGATGTATGTATCATAGTGTCTGAACCAGTATCACTGTATGTCCTCTGTAATCCCATTGCTTTATAATGGTCTCAGCCACCCACCCATCTTTTATTATGCACTATGGCTGTTCAGCAGGAAGGAATGCAAACACTTGTACCATCAAAAACAGGCAACGTCTCACCACCGGGAATGCCCTGGCATAAGTTCACAAAGCAAGACTTAATTCCTAAGAATGGCAGAGGGTAACAAACTAATGGGTGGTCCTTCCAGAAAAATGGCTTAAACGCTTCACTGAAAGAGGAATTGGTGCCTTGCTAACAGCATTTCTCTGCTTACTATTGGCATCTGTGCTCCCTGAAAGCAAAAATTCAGGACATTTGATAGAGATTTTTAAAGTAAAATTTAAATTTTTACAAAAGCACTTTTTTCAAAACACAAGATTTTGCTGATAATGATAGTTTATCACTCACCTCATAAACTTACCTTTAGTCTTTCGTACTTAGTGTGACTAGAGGACACTTGATTTGCTGATATTATTCAAAGATTTGTAGCTAAAGCTGTGTACTCATGCTAAAGCGTAGACACTCAAAAACTATTAAAAACTTAAACTACAGCAAAAATCATTACCAATTACAAAGTAACTGCTAAAATGTATAGATAATATTTTATTTACTGCAAGTTATTGTTTTATAATTACTTCTTTACCTTATGATTAGAGGGCAAAAAGTTAAATTTTTGGATTAAAATTGTTGTATATCTTAGTGATCTATTATCTATTAAACCTGTGATCTTTTACTCATAAAATGATATCGTGTCTGTGTATATCACAAATTCTAGCAATGTTCACACTAGACTAAACCCGTGGAGAGATATGAGCATCACTACCCTCGGATGATTTTCAGATTGAAAATACATTTGCATATTTCTAACATTGTATGAAATATCTATGAAAAGTAAGCTGCCGATATTTTTATTTCTTTTAACTATGCCAATCAAAAAATGTTTTATATTTTTTATCTTTTAGCCTTTTCAACCTGTACAGCAGTTTACAGAAGTGAGCTGAATTCTTCTCTTCGTAATGTTTCAGAAAGTAAAGATGTCTCCAGTAGTTGCATGCATCCAGCCCTGCCCTCTGTGGTAGGGCACTCAGCAGTCTCCTTCCTGATCATGTGTGGCAATCAGTTTCTGGGTAAGGGATTTCAGCTTCAATATTTCACTAGTATAATAATTTCAGTCCCTTTCGATATAGTCTAGCCCAAGGGGATTTTTGCTTGGCTTGGGGTGTGTGTGTGTGTGGGGGGGGTGATACTGGGGCTTGAAATGAAACCAGGGCCTTTGACGGATCTGTATCCCACCACTTTTAGATTTTATCACTTTGAGACAGAGTCTTGCTAACTTGCCCAGCCTGGGCTCTAATTCACAATCCTCCTGCCCCAGCCTCCCAGAATGCTGTGGTATCAGGCATGCACCATCACACAGGCTAGTTTCAGTTTTCTGAGGGACCACTATACTGTTTCCATACAGGGTACATTAGTTTGTATTAATTTACATCTTCACCCATTGTCCCCAAGAGTTCTTGTCCACTTTTGATCATACTTCTTTCCTCTTTCTGACTACTCCCAGTCTAACAAAGGTGAGGTGATACCTCCCTGTGGTCTCAGCATCTTCTTGATGATTAGTATGACTAGCTCTTACCTGTATATCTATTGATCCTTTTCATGTCTTCTTTTAAAAAATGTCTATTCAGATTCTTTACAAATTTTTAAATTGAATTTGTTTTTATTGTTTTGTTTTGTTTTGTTGATAAATTGTTTAAGTTCCTTGTATATTTTGGATGTTAGCTCATTATTTGTAAATATTGGCTCCCAGTTCAAGGACTGTCCCTTCATTCTATTGTTTGCTCTACTCTGTTGATGTAGAATGGAAATTACTCTGCCACAGCAATAGCTCTACTTGCACTTGTTCATTGAGGCAGCATTCACAATAACCAGGAAAGGAAGCAACTCAGGTTTTCATCATTAGAAAAATAATATGAGGACAATATGATGCATATTGTTTCATAAAAAAGGAAATTCTGTCATTACTGACAATATAGAAAAAACTAAAGGACATTATACTAAATAAAATAATCCAGGCTCAGAAAAACTAATACAGTATGATCTATTTTATATATGGAATCTTTATAGAGTAAAATTCCAAGAAGCTGAGAGTAGAATAGTGCAAGGTATAGGGAAATGTATACGGAATGGAGATGTATGGATCAAAAAGCATAATATTTTAAGCTAAGAAAAGTAAAATTTAGGAAAAGTAAATTTTAATTGTATCATACAGAACAATGACTATAAAAAAATACGTCACAGTTTACAGTTACTCAGAGTAAAATTTTTAAAAGTTTTTATTATAATAAAGATAAATCGGGTTGGCCATGGACTTTTGAAGTTAACTAATTCACAACTAAACATTTGGCAAAAAAGCACATTGTACCAGGAATATGTAACATATATAATTGCTGTTTGTTTTTTTTTCCTTGGCACTGAGAGTTAAACTCAGGACCTTCTACTTACTAGGCAAGCACGTTTGCCACTGAGACCTATCCCCTATCCTTATTTATCTTTTTTTCTTTTTTT
>PVJA010047276.1:0-14733 GCA_004027025.1 Myocastor coypus
GCCACCACGCCCAGCTACCATTTCTTGTTTTGCACGATTCCAAAATTCAGGGAGGCTCAGTTGGTGTTTGAGGCAGCAATGATGTCCAAGGTGAGTTTCTCATGTTGTGAATGGGGACCTTCACTAAGGGACATCACCACCCGGGGGACACATGTGCACCTGTCTTTTCCAACATGGTGTCTCCCCGTAGCTGGTTTCTTTCATGGTGGCTAGTGTCCAAGAAAGAGGAAATAGGTGTTTCCAGTCTTCTCCTGGGCCAGGGTCATGACTACCATTTTCTGTTGGTTAGGACAGGTTACAACACCAGCCCAGACTCAAGGGTAGGGGGAGCTGGATGCCATGGTGCACACCCGAATCTCAGCTTCAGGAGGATGGGGCCAGTGCTGTACCACTTAGGGAACCAGCCTACTTTTTATTTTTTGGTTGTTTTTATTTCATTTTATTTATTTATTTTTGAGACAGGGTCTCTCTATGTAACCCAGGCTGGCCTCAAAATCATGGTGTTTCTCCGGCCTCATCCTCCCACATGCTGGGATTGTATACAAGTTTGCACCACCACCCCTGGTTACGTGATTTTCTTCCCCAGGCTGGGCCTACACTCCTGGGATCAAACAGTCCCAGTGACTCAGCCTCTGAAGTAGCCAGGAATATGGGGCGTACATCCCACCCAACTAGCCAGTCTTATGCTCTGTCCTGACTGCTCCCCCACTCTTACTGCCTTGTCTGATTCCCTAAGATCATTCCCACACATCACCCCAGTCTTTTCTTTCGGCTGGCTTAGCTTGCCCTGGGAGAGGGTGCCGGGGATCGAACCGCCGTCTCTGAGGTTACCTAAGCTTGCCTAAGCAGGCACTTTAGACCTCTGAGCCATCTTGCCAGGCACAGCCCAGTCTTTCCACTCTTCTGAAATGTAGCTTATTTTCCCAGGTCAGGATTTCTACTGCTCACCTCAGCATCCGCCAGGGACTGATCCCAGTTATTTGCTATGTCGTGGAAACAGATCTGAAGGAGAACAAATGCCTTTTTATATATATATATATATATATATATATATATATATATATATATATATATACATACAAATGCCATTTTTAAAAAAAGATTTTTTTATTATTTATTTCTCTTAAACCTCATGTATTTGTTTGTGTTATGGCTGGCTCAGCCCGCCCTGGGGTGGGGGTGCACAGCGTGTGGTGTCAGGGATCGAGGAGCGGTTGCAGCACTTGCCTTAACTTTCCTCTGCAGGCGCTTTAGACCACTGGGCCATCTTGCTGGCCCACAAATGCCATTTTGGGAGGCACCTGCTTTGCACGAGATCATTGCAAAATTGAAAAGGATAGAGGAAGCTGTTCTCAGGGTGAGAGAGGAGGAGCTGCTTCTGCCATCTAGGAGAACACAAGAGAATCTGTGAGACAAACATTCTTAGATTTGTTCACTTTTGTCTCCCTATCCCAGGTCCCAGGGCCCTACCAGGTGGTGACTTGGACCCAGGACCTATAGGAACTGTTTATTTAGCATCCTCTGCCACTCTTCTGTTTACAAGCTGACCCTGAGATTGATTTCCAACGTATCTTCTCCTTGCTACAAGTACAAGATTTAATAATGGTGGTACCGCACAGGGCCAGGGTTATTGGGTTATCGGCCCTCTACTTAGGTGTGAGATTCATCCCCTACATCCTAGCCCGAAGATCATTTTTGTTTTTCTGTTGTTGTTGTTCTGTAATGCTGGGATCCGACCCAGGGCCCATGCTAAATAAACACTGTAGCACCAGCCTATCCCCCCACCCCCCAGGTCCTGAAGACCTCTTTTGATACTAAATGTCAGACTGTGTTCCCTGGACAACAGGCTCTGAATCAAAGGTCGTATAATAATGCTTCCTTGGGGCTTGTACTCCAAAGGCAGGAAAAACCTGGACTTTGGGATTGTGTTAACTCATTTCACTGGGCCGTTGCTGGGGAAACCAATCCTCAGAGGTCTGGTTGGGTCAGACTGAAGTGTTGAAGCTGCTGCAGTCCCCACTACCTCAGGCTTAATGAAGTTCATGCCAAGGACTAGCGCTGCCTCCAGCTTGGCAGCGGGGGTGCCAGGGGTGCTTGCAGACGCAGCGATGGCGGCTGCTGGTGCCTTCCTACGGGACACGTCTAGCCGAGCCTGGCATTTGCTTAGAATGAGATAGGAAGCTTTGGAGGGCTTTGGGCAGAGAGTGGTGCATCTGACAAGTCTGAACAAGGTCCCTCTGTGTCCGGGCTGGGGGAAGGACAGGAAGAGGGGACCTGTTGGGAATCCATGGCAGGAATCCAGGGACCCCCCCCAGAGTGATACAGAATAAGGGGTTTATAGCTGGATATGGCAGCACCTATCTGAAATCTCAGTGCTTGGGAAGCTGAGGCAGAAGGATTGTAGGTTCAATCCCCGGTATGCCATGCCAGCCCGGTCCCCAGGGCTCACAGGGTGACTGAGACTGGGCATGGTGATACACACTTATAATCCCAGAGTTTGGGAGGCTGAAAACAGGGGAATCATCATGAGTCTGATCTGTGTAGTGAGACCCTGTAAACCCTGTACTAAATATATATTAAAAAAACTAAAAAAAAAAAAAAAAGGGATTTATTATGGAGATTTGACCCAGTACAGTTATGGGTGCAGGGTTTACAGGCAACTGTTTCTAGTGCTCTGGCATTGGGCAGGAAGTGAGTGGAAGGTGAGGGGAAGTAGAACAAGATATGAAGAGGGACGGGCAAGAGGAGCCCAGGAGAGCCCTGGAATCTGAACAAACAAGCTAGTTCTGCATAGGTTTACCCCCTCTAATTGACCCCACCTCAGTGCCGGGTGTGGTGGCACACACCTATAATCCTAGAACTTGGGAGGCTGAGGCAGGAGGATTGGTTTGAGTTTGAGACCAGCCTGGGTTACAAAAAGTGAGTTCAAGGCCAGTCTGAACTGAATAGCAAGACTGTCTCGAAAAACACTTCTAAATCACCAGTCTTTTTTTTTTGTTGTTGTTGTTTAGAGAAGGGACTACAAAATATTCAGACTCCTCGTGATCCACCTGTGTACAGCCTTGGATTACAGGCACACACTGGGATTACAGGCATGTGCCACCACGCCCGGTCTCAATTGACATCTCACCATGGCCCAGTGGCAGGGCTGGCACCACAGGCCCAGGATAGAACCCCCAGCCCCTGTGCCTGTTTGCAGGCGCTTTAATCCACTGAGCAATTTGGCTGGCTCACCTCTAGTCATTTAAAAAAAAATTTTTTTTTGCAGCGCCAAGAGATGGAACGAGGGCTTCCTGCATGCTAGGCAAGCGCTCCAGCAGGCCACCTTTCCCGCCCTCTGAGTTTCCAGTTTCGAGGATGACGTGCAGGAGAAGCAGCTGCCCTTCATCAACACACAGCCCAGGAGCCTGGGAGGCGGAGGCGGAGGTTGGGGCTGCTGGAGGGACTCTGGGCCCTGCTACGCCTCCCACCCACCAGGGAAGCCTGAAGATCAGCATAACACAGGCAAGCTACCACCACACCTGACCCCGGACCAGCATCCAAGAGTCACCACACTCACTCCCGCTTTCCAAATTGCTGCCTGACTCTCCCTCTTGGGCAAATTCTCTCCCAACATTGGACAGGAAAGAGAATTGTGGGAAGCAAAGTTCCAGTTTAGCTAAAGTGACAATATCCTACCCTCCTACCCTTACTCGCAGGTGGGAGATGAAGGTGGCTTGGACTGGAGGCTGGCGCCACTCGGGAGAAGGGCTTGGAGACTGGAAGCACCTCAAGTCTCCTTCGCTGCCTGCTCGCCTCTCCCTCCTAGTGTAGACGGTGAGTGCTGAGTTCACTTCAGGTTGAGGTGGTTTCAGGAGAAGCAAGCACATCTGCAGGGCCTGGGACCAACAGGCAAACAGAGGATCAGACTTTGTACATCTTAATACTTCAAAAACATAAGGATGCTGGGGAGATAGCTGAGTGGCATAAGCACTGCCGCCTAAAGAGCAAGGTTCAGAGTTTGATCCCCGGTACTGAAAAGAAAAAAAAAAAAAAAAGATTCTTTTGGGGAGATAGCTCCATGGCACAAGTGGCAAGTGCAAAGTTGGGAGTTCGAACCTTGGTCCCGCAAAAAAAAAAGTCTAAGTTAAGAGCCAGGGAGATAGCCCAGTGGCTTCAGTGCCTGCCTGGGAAGCCCAAGGTCCTGAGTTTGATCCCCAGTACTGAAAACAAAACAAAACAAAACAAAAACAATAACAAAAAACCCCTTTGAGTTAAGATAGCAAACACAATGGTTTCATACCTTAAGAAATACATCTTTATAAAGATAAAATGAAAAAATATGTGTAGCCCTGTAGTTTTAAGCCACTGATCTATCTCTCTCCAGCCTCATTAGCCTGGTAGTTTTTACATGACCGCTGGCGCTGAATGTTCACACCCTTCTCAAATCCATAAGTTGAAATCTGCCATGATTTTCTTCTGCTTTGGTCTGGAAGGCTTGGGGTGACTGTCATTTCCAGCCGCACCCCTAACGGGAGGTAGGTGGCAGTCATGGATGTTTACAGTATGCTTTTCAATGGCTACTTGATCCTGGCCAACTGCCTCGTCCCAAAGTGTGTCTGACTTGTGATCAGGTGCCTTGTCACAGGAAACTCCTTCATCCTGTGGCTCTTCTTTGAATTGGGTTCAGTTTGTTCCTACCCTGACAGTCATTGGCTAGGAGGAGGGTTAGGTTCAGGTGGGCAGAGCACATCAGAAATCAAGAAATGAAAGCAATCTTCTTGTTGATGGATTCCAAAAAGAGGACAGTGTGCTTCACAGGGGCCATGGGATCCAGGACATCCGGGACACTCCCAGCTCAAGAGTTGGGGGTGAAAAAAAAACAAAAAACAAAAAAGACAGCACTTGGGAGGCTGAGGCAGGAGGATCGGTGAGAATTCGAGACCAGCCTGGGCTACAAAACTGAGCTCAAGGCCAGCCCGAACTGTACAGCAAGACCCTGTCTCAAAAAGACAAAAAAAAAAAAAAAAAAAAAAAAAAAAGGGGGGGGGGTGATTAGGTCTCAGAGTATTATTCCCTAGGCTTCCCTCAGGGAAGAGGGTTAGGCTGATTGAAAGAAAACACCAGGAAGCAGGTGTGGTGTTGCATGACTTTAAAGTGCCAGCTGCTAGAGAGGAAGAGGTAGGAGGATTGCTTGAGCCTTCAGAGGTGAGCGGGTCACAAGCGTGGAGCCTCACAGATGGGGTTCGTGCTACCATGTCAAGTGGCAGAGAGAAGGCCTCATTTATGAGGAAACGTGCTCTTGCCACACACCCAGGCCTCTGCCCCTTGATGTTAGGCTTTCTGACCTCCAAACTTTGAGGGACACAAATTTCTGGTTTATAAACTACGCGTAGCGTGTGGTACTTTTGCTCTAGCAACCTGACTAGACTAAGCCAATGACTACCCATCTAACAAAGTGAATTTAATCATCATAGTACGAATGTGAGTGTTTTGTTAGTAGGCCGGAAACATTTGGCTGCAGGATAAATAAAGCATATATATATCTGGGCATGGTGGCTCCCGGCTGTCATCTCTGCTGCTTAGGAAGCTGAGGTAGGAGGGTCACTGCCAATTTGAAGCCAGCCTGAGCTACAGAGTTCAAGGCCAGCCTGGACTACATAGCAAGACCCTATCTCAAAAAAAAAAAGAATGAGTGAGTGAAGGACTTTGGGTATAGTGTAGTGATAAAGCACTGGCCTAGCACAGTAGACCCTGAGCTCAAACCCCATCACCATGAAAAGCATATGTGCCCAACTCTCTCATCTCTGAGACACAAGACCCAACACCCACAGCTCTGAGGTGGAAAGTTTTGTCTGGCTTTCTGTTTGTAGAGGTTTCAGTCCAATTCAGGACTGGCTCCAAAGGCAGCATGGCCTGGACAAAGGGGTGGAACAGAGGAGAAACAGAGAGGGGAAGGGAGACAGGCATTTCTGGGCCAAGCTCCAGGGAGCCACCTCCTAGGACCAGGCCCCTCTTCCCAAATCACATTTAGCTACAGACTCATCCCTGGCCTCATCCATGTCTGAGTGTCATGATGTCTCCATCACCCAGTCACCTCCCAAAGCTCCACTTACAAGCAAGTCAAGGTTTGAGGGGACATCTAAACAGAAACCGTAATGCTGTATGTAAGGATGAATGGTTGTACATTTCCTATTTAAAAAAAGGAAATAAAAAGGAAAAAAAAAAAAAAAAAGCAACCCGACTCTGGAAAGAGAGCCAGCAGCAGGAGGTAAAAACGGCATGGAAACCGTGGAGACCGTGACTCCAGTAAGCTCAGCTAAAAGGCTTTTCATTTTTTTTTTCTTTCTTCTCTCTCCATTTCTCAAAGCCTTGAGCTCTCTGATATTAGTTATCAGGGAGAGGCAGGGAACTGGGGAGTGGAGGAGGCTAGCTCGTGGGTCCTGTGAGAGGGAGGTATGGCTACAGCCCTGGAGATTGGGCGCCGCTCTGGCCTTTCTCAGCCATCTGCCAAGGCCTCCTGGGTGAGCTGCTTCCCCAGCACAGGAGGACCAGTCCTGGAGGCCAGGCCCAGATGCACTCTCTGAAGATAACCGAATCCCGGAGGCTAAGGAGAAGACTGTGGAGTGGCCACATTCTTGTGTCAGAGGGCCAGGCACACCTGGGGGTCAACTTCACATGCCTGAGAAGCCAGGGTGGAGGTGGTGCCACCCCCCACCCCCACAGACTTGGCTTCCTCATCTCTCAGATAGGAGGGCCAGAGCCACCATCCGCACTCACCCCTCCAGTCCCTGGGTGAGGCCCTGAGGACAGCAAGGGCTCCCTGCCCCACCCCCATAGCCTGCCAGCCTGTCCCTGAGGCGTCCACTTCAGGAAGCAGGGGGCCCAGTGATGCATCCTGTGCATTGCTTGTGTCTTCATGAAGTCATTTGCAATTTTTCAGGTCTTAAATAGAGATAGGGAGGAGAGAGAAGGGAAGGATAGTTGTTGGTCAAAGGGACCAGTTTCAGATGGAGATCTACTACAGAGGGGGGTGGTGGTGATCTCAGTCAAGAATAGTGTCTGGTATGTTTCAAAGTGAGCATTCATTTCACAGATGTCTTTGTTCCTTCTCTTTCTTCTTCTTCTTCTTCTTTTTTTTTTTTTAAACTTCATTTATTTATGTTATGGCCGGCTCAGCTTGCCCTGGAGGTGGGGCTGGCGCAGCATGTGGTGCCGGGGATCAAACCATGGTCTCTGCGGTTGCCTAAGCTTGCTTAAGCAGGTGCTTTAGACTGCTGAGCTATCTCGCCAGCCCTCTTCTTTTGTTTTTTTGAGTCAGGGTCTCATTGTGCATGCAGTTCAGGTTGGTCTTGAACTCACTGTGGAGCTCACGCTGTTCTCAAGCTCCTAGCAATCCTACCTTAGCCTCCTAGAGTGCTGGGATTACAGATGTGCACCACCTCGCCCTTGCCAGTTTCCTTGCATTTTAAGTAGCAATCTGAGAACCTCCCCCAACTTCCACGTGTGTGGACTTCCTGGTAACAGGGGCTCAGCCATGCTTTGGCTTTAGGAGGAAACAGCGTGTGTGTGTGTGTGTGTGTGTGTGTGTGTGTGTGTGTGTGTGTGTAGGACATCCAGGCCCAGAAGGGCCTGGGATGTTTTCCTCTGCCTCATCCCAGGTCCTTCTGCCTGCCTCAGAGGAGAAAGCTGCAGGAAGCTCTAGGAGGTCCGGTGGTCAGTGGAGCTGGAGGGAAAAGGAGAGCCGAGGCTTCCTCTATAGCCTGAGGGAAGTGAGGTCTGAGCAGCCGGGGGAGGGTCTCGAGGGTGTGGGAGGTATGGGAGGTGTTCTGGGGCTGAGATCCCTTAGAAAGAAGGAAGAGGAAGCGGGGTAAATGATCTGACTTATGTTCCTCAGCCCTAGGCCAGTGGGAAGTGTGGTTGGGCCAAGAAGACTACGAGGGCCCAGGACACAAAATCCCCAGACCAGACAGACTCCCCAGTGGGTGCAGGTAGACATGATTGGGTGAGCGTGGTGCTTTTTTAAATGTATTTTTGGGGCTGGGGAGATAGCTCCGAGGCACAAGTGCCTGCTGGGCAAGTGCAAGGTCGTGAGTTCAAACCCTGGTCCCACAAAAAAAAAAAAAATGTATTTTTATTTTTACTATTTATTCTTATGTAGCCCAGGCTGGCCTCAAACTCTTAGTCATCCTCCTGCCTCAGCTTCCTGCATGCTAGGACTAGAGGCGCGCATCAACAGCCCAGCTTGAGGGCGGTACTTTTCCCTACACAGCCACAACACTGTACCGCAGTCCTCCAAGGCAAGGTGGTCCCCTGCGCTCTCGGCTCACCTCTTTGCAGGCCTGATGTGAGGACTTTCACCAGGAAGGCAGCCCAGGGAACTCTGAGGATTGCAAGTTCAGGTGAGGAAAAGACCACGCTGCGTGTCCTGTGGGCCGAAACATCTATGCTGGAGTCACATTCCTAGAAGCCCAGATGCAGCCATGGCATGAAGAAGAGGCCAAGCTGAGCCTCCCTGCAGCGTTGCCCTAGCCTGTGACAGACAAGCAGGGAAGGCGATGCCAGATGATCCCAGCTGCAGACATCGGGTAGATTCTGGTTCTGGTATGAATTGCTAAAATCATCATGGCAGGGGCTGGGGAGATAGCTCCATGGCACGAATGCCTGCTGGGCAAGTGCAAGGTCGTGAGTTTGAACCTTGGTCCTGCTAAAATAAATAAATAAATAAAATTAAAAAATAAAACCATCATGGCAGTCATCTAAGACAGCTGATGCCCTTAAACAAAAGCCCATCTTCCCCAAGCCCACCTCCCCACTTCTCTAACTCAGCCCAGGACATAATTTACTTCCACCCTTCCCACCACCTCAGGAAAGACCCCAATCAGCTCCCTCAGGTATATCTGAACATTCCCTCCAAACCCCACCCCTGGCAAAGGCCATAAAAGCCTCAGCCTCCCTTTGTTCCAGTCCAGAGAATTCCCATCTTCCCAAAATTCTCTCAGCATCCTCAAAGAAAATAAAGCCCCTTCCTCTTTTTTCTTCTGCCTGTTTTTCTGCTGCACTGTACACCCGAATAAACCTATCACCTTCAAGCCACCCAGGCCCCGCAGTCTGGCTCGCTGAGCACAGGGGACCACGGCAGTGCAGCAGCCTGAGTGGAGGCCTCAAGCCCCGCAGTCTGTATTCCTCTGTCCTCCCCCTCGTTTCCTGCTCTTGCCCTCAATACAGCCAGCCCCAGGCCTGCAGAGGTTTGCTTCCAGCTATCTCTCAAATTCAGTCTTTATTTTCAGCATCTCAGAGCAGATTCATTTGTGTCATTAATATTGGGGACACTCAGGACCAGGACATCCAGGGCAGCACTGGGGACACACCAGGGGGTCAGGGCCAATGCTGAGGGCTTCTGCAGGCCAGAGAGGAGGAGAAGGACAGAGGATTAAAGAACATGCAAGACAGGTGAAAGGACCAAACTTGTTGGCCAGTCCCTGGAGCAGGGGCCAGGGACTGACTTGGTGACATGCACAGAGAGCGACACAGTGTGTCCGGCACGGTCATTCAGAGTTCATCACAGCAACACATGTGTTCCTGACAGTGCACTGAGACCAGGCCTCTTCCTGTTAGCACAGTCATCATGCTTTTATATATGAGGAATATGAATTATGGAGGTAGTAAGTGAAGTCCCAAGTTCCCACAGCCAGCACATGGCGGGCCTGGGACTTGTGTCTAGAAAGCTTATTGGCTTTGGCATCAGCTCTTGCACTCTGTCATGCTGTCCACCTACTGTAGAAAACACTGGGCCACTGCGGTAGGAAAGAGTGTGAGGCCTCAATATGGCCGCATACATACTGTGAAGCATGGACAGGGGCTTCAGTCCAGGTCTGCTTGTGGACTGTGGAAGCGCAGCTCCTCACAGAGGAAGGGTGTGGAGGGGCAAACCACTCTTTGTGGCAGCTGGGAAGCATGGGGGAAAGACCTCCAGTGGCCCAACTAAATCTTACCTCATCAGGAAAGCCTACCCCCATCAACACGGCATCCATCTTGGGCCCCTGGGAGCTTCCTCCTTCATCCATAGGTCACACCTTCATGAAGATTAAAACTGATAAGTTTTTTTCAACAGTGCAGTAAAGAGATATGAAAGATAAAAGAAACCTTTATTAACTCCAAAGACACAGAGAGGATGGAGGGCAGATGGGGCAGATCCTCTGGCCTAAGACAGGCTTTTAGGGACTTTGGCTAAGGGTGGAGTTTGAGGGGGATGTTCAGAAATATATCTGAAGAACTGATTGGGGTCTTTGCTGTGGTAGCAGAAAAGGTGAAAGGAAACTGCACCCTGGGCTGGGTTGGAGAAGAAGGGGAGAGGTGGTCTCTGGAAGATAAGCTGTTGTTTTAAGGGCTTCAGCCATGTTAGATGACCACCATAATAGTTCAACAATTCGAAGGGGGATAGAACCTATCGAAAAGAGACACAGTCAGGGGCTGTGGAGCTAGCTCAGGGAATAAATACTTGCCTGGCAAGTGCAAGGGCCTGAGTTCAATCCCCGGTTCTGCAAAAAAAGAGAGCAAGAGATACAGTAAGTGCCAAAGTCCAGCACCTTCTTTGAAGAGGGTATATTTTATTGCATTTCCTTCTGAGCTACTTCCTGAATAATATCTGGGTTTCCCTCCTCTTCTGTTAGACCATAATTCTCTTGGGAGAGGGACTGCACTTTGGGGTCAGTGGGGCCTGGGGCAGAGCCCAGCCCTTCTGCTTGCTAGCTTTGCCACGTGAGATAGTTGTATTTGAAGCTGTTCCTCTGGGACTAGTAATCACCAGATCACTCAGTCCTTGGGAGTCTGTGAGCTCCCCACGAGGGAAACAACCTGATTCACCCTAAAAGCCAGAAGCAAGTGTGAGTAATTGTATTGTGACTCAATAAACTCATTTGAGAAGTTAGTTTTTGGCAGAATCATGCTAACCTAGACTCTCTCTCCCCATCCGCCTCCACAGCTTAGATCTCGGGGAGGAAAGGCCCTCCCAGTCTTGAGCAGGTGCGGGCTCCCCCTGAAGCCAGACGGAGCCTTCCTGGGACAGGTGTACAGTTGCTCCGGTGCTTTGGTGCCACCTGCTGGAGGCAAAAGGAAACTCAGCCAACATCCTCGGCGCGGCCCTGAGCTTGCTATATAGCTCATTGGCCTAAGGGAGGGTTGTACCGGCCTGCGGCTGTTTTGCTCCCCAACTCTTTGTCTCCATGACCTTGGGAAAGTTACTTCCGTCTCTTTGTGCCTCTGTTCATTTGCAAGCTGGGAGAGTAACCGTTTTCACCTCTTTGGGCTGTAACGAAGTCTAAGATGCTTCAAGCTGAGTGCTTGGGAGGCACGTGGAGGGCCAGGTGTGCGCGCCTCAGTGGGAGGCCAGCCCTGCTCCAGGCCCCAGGAGGGGTCCTCTGGTGGGGGCTGCAGTTCTCCTACAGGCGTTCGCACCTTTCGGTGTCCTCGTTTGTGCATGCAGGGAGACATCAGCTGCACAGACCGCACAGCTCTTCTGGGAGCCGTGGAAGCCCTGGGCTGAGCCCACCATGACAGGCATGGGGCTGGGAGAAAGGAAGAATATTTCACCAGAGGGAAGCTGCACTGGGAGTCGTGGCCAAGCATGGCGTGGGTGGAGCCGCGGGGATGAGGCCAGAGGTGAACTCTGGAGAGGAGAGCTGAGTGCGGAGAGCCCTCATCACCCTCCTCTCGCAGCCTCGCCAGAGATCTCTCCACCAGGTGGCCCGTCGGCCGCAGCAGCCATCCCGGGCATTGCCTTTGCCCACCGAACAGCCTGCCCTCCTTGCCCTGCCTGAAACCCTGAGGAGTGTTCCTGGCTGTGTCGCCAGGTCAGGCTTGCAGGACCCCAGTGACCAGCTCACAGAGAGCAAGAGTCAGAGGAGACTGGGAAGAAGGGTGCGGGTGCCACTCATGTGTCCACTGGGAAGGGCTGCAGGCCCCCCTGCTGCACTCACAGAATCGGTGAAGGTGGCTGCGGTTGTGCCCATCCCTTGTGGATCAGCTAAAGTTAAGGAAATGGCCCCTCCCTCTGAACTTTGGTAGGGTAGGGTTTTTTTTCTTTTCTTTTTTAGGGTACCAGGGATCAAACTCAGGACCTTGCGCTTGCCAAGGAGGCGCTTATGCCACTAAGTTATCTGCCGAGCTCATAGTTTCTTGAGCACCTACTAAGTGGCAGGTTCCTTGATGGACCCTTTCTATTTCTTTGTTGCCTGTGTCATTCTTTTCCAAGACGGATATGTGGGTCACCCCTTCCTTCATTCAAGCAGAATATCACCTTCCATATCATTGCCTCCAGGGAGGAGGCTCCCTCTGCCCACGAGCAGATGCATAGGTAAACAAAATGTAGTACATCACTTCTCAGCCTTTTGGCTAAGATCAAGTGTAAAATGTAGTACCTGTAGGCAGTGGAATAATATTTAGTCATGAAAAAGGACTACAGGTTCCCACATGGTTGAGCTTCAAAAACACTGAGTAAAAAGAAGCAGTAATATATGTCTTCTATAGGCACATACTCCTTATAATGAATGTTATCATCTAAATTGTACCAATAAACCCAGGTGTGGTGGCACACACTTGTAATTCTAGAACTTGGGAGGCTGAGGCAGGAGGATCGGTATGAGTTTGAGACCAGCCTGTGCTACAAAAGTGAGCTCAAGGCCAGCCTGAACCAGATAGTGAGACCTTGTCTCAAAAAAGACACACAAAAAAATTGTATCAATAAAATTTGAAAATGGAAAAAACCTCCACTAAGTCAATTAAAGCAATCCAAAAGGTGGTATGTTGGGTGACTCCAATTCTGTGAAATATAGTATCTTGAATAGGTAAATTTATAGGGGCAGAAATTAGAATAGAGAGCCAGGCCATGGTGGTACATGCCTGTAATCCCAGAACTTGGGAGGCTGAGGCAGGAGGATCGGTGTCAGTTCGAGACCAGCCCAGGCTAGAAAAGTGAGTTCAAGGCCAGCCTGAACTGCATAGAGAGACCCTGTCTCAAAAAGACAAAGAAAAAAAGAAAGAAAGAAAGAGAACTAGATATCTAGAACTACGTAGTAGTGGTTGTACAATATTGTGAATGTGCTAAATGCCACTGAGTTATACATCTGAAAGGGTTAAGTTGTGGTATGTAAATTTGCCTCACCCACGGGCACACATAAAATGAGGGTAGATAGCCAGGCATTGCCTCACATACTTGTAATTCCAGTGCTTAGGAAGCTGAGGCAGGAGGGTTGCTGTGTGTGCTCAAGGCCAGGTTGGGCTACACAGTGAGTTTGATGTCAGCTTGGACTGCATAGAATGACCTTGCTTCCAAATAAAGCAAAGGAGCCAGGGAGATAGCTCAATAGAATAACAGTTTGCCTGGCAAGTGCAAGGTCCTGAGTTTAATCCCCAGTACCTCAATAAATAAATAAGCAAACAAACAAATAAATAACAAAACAAAAATAAAATTGCTGGCCACTTAGCACACATTTTTAATCCCGGCACTGGAGAGAGGGGATGTGTGTGCCTGAGACAGGAGGATCCTCAAGGGCTGAAGACCATTCTGGGCTACAAGGTGAGTTCAAGGTCATCCTGAACTACATAGTGAGGGCCCTCGAAAAGAAATAGCCAGGCATGGTGGCACATGCCTGTAATCCCAGCACTAAGGGGCTGCAGCAGGAAGAACCAGACTGAACTGGTCAAATTGAGATTAATTTGTATTTTATTAATACAGTGGAGGGCCTGGCGGGATGGTTCAGTGGTCTAAAAGCGCCTGCTTGGGAAAGCTTGGGTGGCTTCAGGGACCGCGGTTCGATCCCCGGCACCACATGCTGCGCCAGCCCTGCCCTCGGGGTGGGCTGAGCCGGCCATAAAAAATGAGTGAATAGACAAACAAAAGTTCTGAAACAAGAAAAAATAAATAAATAAATAAATAAAATACAGTGGAAAATTAGATCTGTAATGGAAAGGTATTTTTGGTTTTTTTTTTTTTTTTTTCCCTTTTGGTCTTTTTAAAATGTATTTTGGTACAGGGTCTCATTATGCGGCTGAGGCTCCTAGTGATTCTCCTATTTTCAGCCTTCCCAGCTCTGGGATTATACGCATGCGCCACCATAGCAGGACTGGTAGCCGGCTCAGAGTGCCCTGGGGGCGGGGCCCGCTTCTTCCACTCTTTTTTTTTGAGATTGTGTCTCACTATGTAGATCAGGCTGACCTTGAACTCACTTTGTAGCCCAGGCTGGCCTCAAATTCACAGTGATCCTCTTGCCTCATCCTCCTGAGTGCCGGGAATTACAGACATACCTGCCAACTTCATACTTTGTCCAAGCACAAAGGACAGCATGGTTGCTGTCATAGCACAAAACAACAACCACGCTCACCCACTCCCTTAGGTTAACTGACTGCTACTTCTCACCAATCGCACACACTTCCCCCCTTCCTGTAGGTGGGAGTCCCAATCAGAGAATTGTTCCTACTTTCTAACATTTAAGCTTTTATTGATTGATCAATTGTATTTTAGGGAAGGGTCTGCAGGGTGTTCAGGGTCTCGTTACTAGATCAGACTCATTGTGATCCTCCTATTTACAGCTTCCCAAGATCTGGGATTAAGGTGCGCACCACTGCGCTCATTCTCAATTGCCATCTCAGTGCACCCCTAGGGGTAGGGCTGGCATCTCAGGCCTTGGGATAGAACCCTTGTCTCTTGTGCCTGCTGCAGATGCTTGAATCCACTGAGCTACTTGGCCGGCCCTT
>PVJA010047277.1:0-15093 GCA_004027025.1 Myocastor coypus
CGCGCTTGCTGTGCTTCGTGTCCGCACGCCGTGCCTCGCTCGCACCAGGGGCCGGAGCTGCCTTCCGGGCCTTCTGTGTGGACTGCGGCGCAGAAGTGGCGGCCGGGGTCCCGCGCCGCTCCCCGCCGCCCTCCAGTTTCTTGCGGTTTAGCTTGAACGAGCCGTTGGCGCCAGTGCCCTTCACCTGCAGCAGCGTGTCGTTCTGCACCAGCGCCTTGATGGAGTACTTGAGGTACGTACGCCCGTTCTGCTGGTCGAACCAGGCCACCTTACGGGCCTCTGCGTAGATCCGGGCCAGCGACGAGCCGCCGCGCTCGCCCAGCTTGCGGATTGTCTCCACCACCAGCTGGCTGTACTTGCCCGGCTGATTCTTCTTCTTGCTGCTCTTCTGCTTCTTGGCCACTGCCGGCGCCACCGCCTTCCGGGCTGGGCCATCGGCCGAGGTGAGCGGCAAGGCCTTCTCGAGTTCCACTGACATGGTGGCGAGTGGATTGGTGGCGGGCGGTGCGCGGAAGCCCGGGGGCCGCGCAGGGAAGAGAAAGGCAAGGGGACGCGGCTGCGCCGGGGGGCTGGGGGCGCGCGGCAGCTCCGGGTGGGAGCGGCCGCGGCCGGGCCTGGGGCCGGGCGGCAGGGCTGGGCAGGGCCGGGCGGATCTGGGAACGGGGAGCGGGGCGCGGTTTCGGTGCAGCGCGAGAGTCCGAGCGGCCGCTGCTGCTAGAGCTTATTGGGCTTGTGCGCCGCGCTCTGGCGACGGGGGCGCCAGCTTCGCTTTTATTTCTCCACGGCGGACCGCGTTGAGAACAACAACAGCCTAGTCTGGGACAGGCGCCGACTTGTGCTTCTTGGAGCCCTTTCCCGGGCAGCTGGCTCTGTGGACCGCGCTTCCTTGGCGCCGGTGAACCCGGCGCCGCGCGCCCTGGACGGAACCAAGCCCGCAGCGCGGCGGAGGGGCAGCTCACACCCGGGAAAGGCCCGGCAGAAGGCGGCGGAGATGCGCACCCGGTGTTGTGGGCGCGCCGGCGGAGGGGGCGCCCCGTTTGAGAGCCGATAACTCATGCTCTAGGGTAGACTCTGAGGCCTACAGCGGCGCAGACAGCAGCCAAGAGCTCGCTCCGAGCAACCAAGCCCTGGCCGGGCCCGCGAGGACCCCGGCTTGCCCGCTGGACGGGCTTTAATTTGTCCGAACTAACACAGGGCGCGCCCTCGCGTGGTGAGCTGGTTGATGAGCAGGGCGCGAGGATTTGGTGGGGGGTCGTCTGAGCTGGAGAAGATCGAGGTGGCTGCACTGAAGTTTGTGTGGTGGGCACTGAGTCCTTGGACGCCACACTGGAGAGAGGTCATGACCTCGCAAACCTATTTCGTGATGCGGCAATGGTAGCCACCACCCGTCCCTCCAAAGCCACTGGGGCCCAGCTGTGGGCAAGTGTGGAGCTGTAGGGAACTGGAGGCCTATTATTGGAGGCAGAGGTGCTGGAGAGAGGTCCTTGGACATCAAGACTCCCAACCTTATGCACGTCTGGAGGCCCTGAACTCTGTTGGTTCCGTACTGTGGTGCTGAACAGAATGGAGCATTTGGCAAGCCAAGAGGGCATCTTCCTGGGCAAATTATTTTAGGATGCAGTAGTGCAGGAAGGCCTTGGCAGAAGTGCTACTTGCTCACTTCTCCTGCACCATGGAAGGGCAGGCTGTTAACCTTTTAACCTGGTTAGGGAGCCTCTGCTTACATTAAACCATCCTTGATAAGGAGTCAAGGTCCAGAGTCCAGTGAAGTATATCTACAGGCAGGGAAAGCAAGTGAGGACCCTCAAGAGGGTGAGTGGGCATATTGGGGGCCCTTTAGTGAGTCCAGCATCCCTCCTTAGATGCCTCGTTGAGAGATGGACCAGGCTGCCTGGGAGGTGGCTGGCAGCAGGATCTGTTTGCTGAGAGAGGAGGAGTTTGCACCCAGGCTCCTTGCCAGGGAAGTAGGACCACCAGGTGTGTAGAGGAGCAAGAGAGTTTGGGGACTTCAGACCCCAAAGCAGGGGGACTAGAGATCATCTAGATTTCCTGACAGCCAAAAAATGGATCCTGGATCTGGCATTTGGGAGCAGAAAGGGTCTTAGGAGACTGCACAGCTAGCTGGCACAAGAGTCCTGAACATATAAGGTGTTTCTGGGCCAGGTGGCATGGGAGCTGCAGGGCAGGAGAGGCAGGGGCTTGGCCTACAGAGCAGCCACCTAGGGCCAGCAAAGTAGAGCCACCTCTCCCAGGGAGGTGACTAGTGGACACATCTGGGTGTCGCAGGTGGAGAGATGTGTTCTGGATGCTGTCATGAGGACTGAAATGTGTCCAGCTCCCAGAGGGAGAGGTGGTGGCTGAGAGAGTGAGTGCAGAGGCTGGGCAGCCCTCTGTCCAGGATACACTCCCTCACCACTTATAAGTGGCAAAGAGCAACATTTTGCTTGCTCTAGCAGGGCTTGTCCTGCTGGAGACAGAAGACTGGTCAGAGGGGAAAGAGAAGCCATGTGTGAAGGTGTCATGCAATTGAGTTTTAAGCCACTAGGGCTGGCCCATCACGGTGCAGAGGGCTGGGAGTGTGGTTGAGTTGCCCTTTGATCCTGGCTGGACTCGTTTCCACCCGGTTTTACAAAACCTAAAAGATCCCAAGTTGGAAAATTAGGAGTTCTGTTGACAGGAGAGCATTCTGGGAAAGTCACATGAGCTTGTTTCCCATTACTCTCGCCTCAAGGCACGAATGTTGTTAATCTCCTTAATGTTTTTCAGAAATGATGTTCCACAAGCCACCTTGAGGAGCACAGGTCCCTGAGGTGATGTAGGGACCACCTGAGTTCATTGTGATTCCAGTGCCTCTGCTGTTCCCAACACAGAAGTATGAGGAACCTGTGTTTGGACTGCCTGTGCACAAGGTCTCCTGTTCTGCAGATGAGGACACCTTCAGGTCCCTGTGACCCACTGAGTCCACACTTGACCTTAGTTGAAAGGCTGATGTTGAGTCCAGTGACAACTTCAAAGATACCATCAAATTCCCTGAAGATGACTGAAGATTGGGCTAGGGATACCCAGCCACCAGTTTACCTCCACGAGGAGAAGGAGGACATGGTGGCACAGGGCTCGTGTGAGTCAAGTCTGAAGGGCTCCAGTGTCAGAGGCTACACTAACGTGGTGGTATAGGGCCCAGAGGCAGTGCCTTTGGGATTTGAGAGCCAAGTGGTCTTATCTTTCTGGTCTCATATGCACATGGGAACATTAAGACCCAAAGAAGTCATTATTTCTGAAAACCCAGAAATAATGGGCTGGGGACTTGCCACCCTTCAGGGACACCAAGCCCTGAACTCCTAGTGGTCCTGTTTCCCACCACCCCAACAGGGGAACCAGAGGTGGGAAAGATGCTGAGCTGTCAATGAGAAATGGCAAAATATGGAAATATGGGGGTGGGGGAAGAGCAAATGGAAGCAGCCCAGGAATAGCCCAGACCAGCTCTAAAGTAGCCTCTGTGGCAGGCCAGCCAGCCAGGGATGCCAGCAAACAGTCGAGGGTGCTGTGGCTGAGCCTTTCCCTCTGCTGAGCCTCAGACTTGAGACTTATGACACCGTCCATGCACCTGTGATATGTGGGTGACTCCTGGGGCCAGCTGCCTCCTGTCCTGGGTATCGGGGATATTGAAAACTCACAGCATTCTGGCCAAAGGCATGGGACCATGCTGATTCCCTGTCCCCATCCTTCACTCCAACCCAGTGGCTCCTCTCCACCCACCCCTGAACCTGTCCTGTCCCTCCCCACCCCACCATCTGCTGCCTACCCTCCCTGTGCTGCCTGCTCCTCCTCACCCGAGGGCCTTTGCAATCCAGTGTCTGTGGCAAGGGCACAGCTGGCTCTTCTAGTGGCCAAGGTGCTCCTAAAACTCAGCTGGACCCAGCTTGACTTTCTTCAGCCACCTGACCCCATTTATGTGTTATGCCCCTAATTTCACTCTCAAATGCTCAGATCCCAGGATTGGATCGCCGACTTTGCCTCAGTGGCCCTGCCTGCATGCTGTGTGGTCTGCAGGTGGTTAGGACACACACAACTCTTAGGAGCAAGGCTGGGTCTGTCAGCTCCCTGTTGTGCTTCCAACACTGGGCATAGAGTATCAGGGTGACAGGTGTGCAGGGACAGAGGGGGACTATGGGGAGCCAGGGTTATTTTACAAGTTTTTCTTTCAGGCCATGCTGAGCTGAGCCCTGTGTCTGTGGTATGTTAACTTTCCACCTAGAAGCTACAAGAACTATGAAGACATCAGGAAAGGATCTAACTGCTGGTCCTGTTTCCCCGATCCCTATGGAATGTCAAATTTCCTTTTTGTGTGAACACATATATGTATTATTCTGACCTTCATTACTAACCATAGTTAGCCTATACACATTTGCTCATTCTATTTGGACTTTAAAATTTTTTTTTTCATTTTTGTTTTTGTCTTTTTTGAGACAGTGTTACTAAGTAGCCCAGGATGGGTTCAGTGATCCTCCTGCCTCAGCCTCCCAAGGGCTGACGGGACTGTTTTTGCTCCCAGCTGGTGGTGCAGTCTTCTCTTGGATTCACCTGCTGGCCTCATGCAGGCATAAACTCTTCTTTGTCCTTTGATGATGGGCAAGTTCTTTTTACCATCCTTGGTACCAGTCTCACCCCACCTATCCTGTACACAAAGCACCCACAAACTCTTCCTTTGTGCCCAACTCAAGCCATACTCCAGATTTTCAACTGTTGCTGCCAGCAGGCCATCAGCACACAAGTGGAGATCTGACAGGCTCTCCAGGGCTTCTGGACAGAAGATGTGGCCTCAAGAGAGGCCAGACTTATACACTGGGTGACGGAAGATGATGACCCCAGCTATAGCCACAAATCCAGGCCCCTGTGCCCTGAGTGGATGGTGTTACCATCTGTGAAGGGGTGCATGGTGGAGGGTGTCCTCCAGGCATCTGAAGGCCTGGACAGGAACCTGAGGGCCAAGAGGGATGGAAAGGTGGAGAAGACAGCTGGGCAGGTGAGGAGGCTGGAGAAGCCTCTGGCTGCCTTAGTGTGAGGCACCTCTGACGTGTGTTGTCACTGGGAAGCGCCCTGGGGTCTGCAGCCATGTGGCTGCCTAAGGACCTCCAGCAGGACAGAGTGCCTCTGAAGTGCCACCTGCTGTCCCTGTGAGGCTACCTTCTACTGCCTCACTGTTGGCAAAGGTTTCTTATTCACATCCCGCAGCCTAGGCTTGGGATGTCTGGCCCTGCCTGCCCTGCTCGCCCCGTTTCCTAGCCGAGGAAACTGTTCCTTGGCAGTCTTCCTAGGATCTGACCTGTCCCCTCCTCACCCCTCCCTGTGGTCCCCACAGTGCTCTTGGCTCTGAGTTTGTTCCTTTGCCCCCTACCTAGGAAGTTACTCTTCTACCCTGGTTGAAAAGCGACCTGGGTGTTGCACAGCGAGGGCAGGAGTGGCCAGGGCCTGGACAGCAAAGTTGCTCCTGAGAACTGAGAGAAAGCCCTGGCCACTTCTGGCGGCTTGGAGCGGAGGTCCCTGCGGTAAGAGCTGCGTGCTGCCACGCCCCTTCCAGCCAGAACCGAGGAGAACAATGAAGTGAGGAGGCTGGAGGGCAGGATAGGATAGGATAGCCTTTAGGGCAAGGCCCCTTGTCCTATCCATTAGGCCCCGACCCTGTGCCCCCCCATCGCCATGGAGACTGAGGGACTTTTTTTTTTTTCTCCTATTGGCAGCCTGAAGCCCTGTCCAGGTGTCCAGAGTCCCCAGGAAGATCCAAAGTGTTATTAAAAAAAAAAAAAAAAAAAAAATTCTGCCAGGTATGGTGCATGCCTATAAACCCAGCACTTGAGGGGGACTGAGACAGGAGGATCATAAGTTCAGGCCATTCCAGGCTGCATAACAAGGCCCTGTTTTAAGTCACCTGTCTCAATCCCAGGCCCCAAATCCCAGTACTCTGGGAGACTGAGGGAGGATTGCAAGTTTGAGCCTTCCCTGGGCAAATGAAGAAAAAAGTCTGCATGCAACCATGTGAGATCTAGAGCTTTTCCTGTGTATGCATTCATGCTTCTTGGATGTATTTTCTCTCTCTCTCTCTCTCTCTCTCTCTCTCTCTCTCTCTCTCTCTCTCTCGCTCTCGCTCTCGCTCTCGCTCTCCTCTCTCTAGGGTCTCTCTGTAATTCAGGCTGGCCCTGAACTTACTATGTAGCCCAGGGTGGGTAGAAGCTTGCAGTCTTACCTTAGCCTCCCAAGTAAGTGGGATTGCAGGTGTGCGCCGCTATGCTGGGTGAATGAACAAAACGTGCTTCTAGTGTGCACCATGTTGTTGGGCCTTGCGTCTTCATTCATCTGCCAGTCTGTTGCTTTTGTTTGCTCAATTGAGACCATAAATGTTGATGCATATAACTGTCATGTATTGACTTACCTTGTCATGTTTTCTTGTTTCTGGTTCCCTCCTTTCCCCCCTCTGTTTGATTTCTTGCCTTGCCTGGATTCATTCTCTTGGAGTTGATGGAGTTGCATTTCTTGTTATCTCTTTCTAGAATGTCTTTCAGAATATTTTGGAGTGCGGGTGTGGTGGTCATGAATTCCCTTGGGCATTCTTTGTCACGGAAGCATCTTAGTTCTCCATCAGTCCTGAAAGGTAGTTTCTCAGGGTCCGTCAAGCTGGGCTGGAGGTTTTCTTTTAGGGATTGAAATCCTTGACTACAAATGCTCCTTGACTGCAGGTTTGTGTTTAGTCTGCTGTGATTCTGATGGGCTTTCCCTTTTAAGTCATGTGCTTCCTTTCTCTAACAACTTTCTATTCTGTACTTGTGTTGATTCTCTGGAATCTTAATTATTATATATGTTGGTGTAGATTTTCTTTGATCATGGCTAATGAGAGCTCTCTATGCTTCAATTAACTGTAGCCAAGTGCTTTTTCTCTGCTTTGGAAGTTCTCTGCCACTAATTCTGTAAACAGGTTTTTTACTGTCATTTCACTGCCGCTTTTTCATTGACTGCTACAACTTTTTGTTGTTGTTTTTTTGCAGGATCAGGGTTCGAACTCATGACCTTGCACTTGCCAGGCAGGCACTAGTGCCGTGGAACTATCTCCCCAGCACCTAGCAGGTATTGGGCTGCTTTTTTGTGGTACTTGGTTTTTTGTTTTGTTTTGTTTTGTTTTGTACTGAGGATTGAACTCAGGACCTTGTACTTGCCAGGAAGCCACTTAAGCTACTGAGTTATGCCCCCAGCCTTCCCTTGCTGTTTTAAATTAATCTTCCTTTTCATCCTTGCTAACTGCAATCCTGTCTTCTATATCTGACATTCTGTCCTCAGGTTGGCTTATTCTTCTGCGTATAGTTTCAATGGCATTTTCAGTCTCCTGAATATCTGTTTGAGGCTTTCCTGGATTCTGTTTCTTTCCTATGTTGAGCTTTCATGGTTTCTGTTAACTTCTGTGACATCCTCTGCATTTTATATATCTGCTCTAGAGACACTAGCCATGTCTGTTAGCATGGTCACCATCTTTGTAGTTATCCTAGAAATTATTTCTGATTTGGTGTTTTCTAGATCCTCATTCCTCTTCTATTGTTATTTCTACTGTTCACATTTCAGAAAGTCCTGGCTGTGGCTTTTAAACTGTTCTGCATCACTTCCCCCTGGGTTTGCCTTTGGCAGCTAGAAGTCTGGAGTGGCATCTGCCTTTTTCTTTCTTTCTTTTTTTTTTTTCTTAAATTCTTTTGGTAGTAGGAATCAAATTCATGACCTTGTGCTTTCCAGGCACACACTGTGCCACTGAGCTATATCCCCAGTGATTTTCCCCAAGTGTCTTCCCATTTTTTATTTAGTTTAATTCTTGGGTTGATGGCTGTAGTTTATTTTTCTATTTTTTTTAAAACACCTTAGTTTATTTTTTTAATTTTTATTTTATTGTTTTCTTGTTTCAGAACTTTTGTTTATTTGTTTTTTATGGCTGGCTCAGCTTGCCCCGAGAGCAGGGCTGGTGCAGCATGTGGTGCCAGGGATCAAACCGTGGTCCCTGCAGCCGCCTGCAGGCGCTTTAGACCACTGAGCCATCCTGCCAGGCCCAGATGGTTGTAGTTTAGAACGCTTAGGGTATGACTACTCAGAGATGTCTTCCAGGTGTAGCTGGCTTTTGGGCTTTGAGTGTCGCAAGATCCTGTCTCTGCTATTCATTGGGGATGAGAACTTGCTACTGATTTGTCCTTTCCCCTGTTTCTTTGGCACCAGCCTAGTCTGATGACCCTTAGGCAATCTCAGCTTGGTAAACCTGGAAGAACAACTGATTAGAACAATTATGTCACTTTGACTAAAGGAGTACAAGCAGCAATAGCTTCAAACAGGCTAGAAAAGGACAAAGTGTGGTAACTGTTAATTTACCACCTTTAACCATATGATGTATATTTGTGTAGATATAACAAAATCTAAAACAAACTAGAAAAAATGGGAAAAAATGGGTTGATAGGAAAAGTATAGACAAAGAAGGAGGAGGAGGAAGAAGAAGGGGAGGAGGAGGAAGAAGGACTAGTAGTAAGGCTGGAGGGCAAAGGAAGATTATGCTAATTTTAGGAAACTGGTTAAGAAGACAGGAGGGAAAGAGAGAAGGAAGAAATAAAAACAACGGGGCCCGGCAGGATGGCTCAGTGGTCTAAAGCACCTGCTGGCGGCTGCAGGGACCGCAGTTCGATCCCCGGCACCACATGCTGCGCCAGCCCTGCCCTCAGGGCAGGCTGAGCCAGCCATAAAAATAAATAAACAAACAAAAGTTCTGAAACAAGAAAAAAAAAGAAATAAAAACAACAAAGAGTTAGAAACATTGTTCGCACTCATATAAGAACAGGAAAAAGCCGGGCTTGGTGGCACATGCCTGTAATCCCAGCACTTGGGAGGCTGAGGAAGGAGTATCAGTGCAAGCTCGAGACCAGCCTGGGCTACAAAAGTGAGCTCAAGGCCAGCCTCAACTGCATAGAGAGACCCTGTCTCAAAAAGAAAAAAGAAAAAAAAAAAGGAAAATGTTGTCCACTGCAGGGCATATCCATACTGTCACTGGTAGACACCATGGCCAGAGTTCAGATCTGAATTGATTAATCCAAGCAAGCCAACCATAGCTTTACAGAAAGGGAATGGATCATCCCAGAAATCTGCCCCTTCAGGTCCCCTGAAATTCAGCCTGGCTTCTGGATGTGAGGACAGAAACCGATTTGTTCAGCCTGCTATGCTCCACGTACATCCTGCCAGCTCGAACTCAGCTCCCTGACCTGATGGCTAGAACTTGGTTCCACTTCACCATGACTCCTTGGAGTTGTGGATTTGGCCCACAGCTGCTCTGAGTGCCAGGAGTCCAGCTGGCCCCTCTCCAAGTCGGCTACCGGCAAGCTGCCCTCTCCTGGAGGAGGTCTGCATCCAGTGATTCACCCCACACTGCAGTCTGCTGCATCCAGTGCTCCCATCCATGGGTGTGCTTCTCCATGGAGGTCTCTGGGGTCACAGTAGTCACTGCGAGCCTGCAGGTTTGACCTCTTCCCACACAGCTCAGGGAGAAAGTGCTGCCTGTCTCCTTCTTCTACACTGAGGTCCCCTTTGCTCTCCCAACTGGATTTGGAGAACCCACTTACCTCGTTATCTTCCTCATGTTGTTTCTATATTCCAGTATCAGAACACCAAATCTCAGAGCAGCTGTTTCTGTGGTAGTCACCCCTTTGCCATCTTCCCAGAAGTCTTATGACATCTCTTCCACTGCATGCTTCCTTGTGGCACCTAAATCTATCAGTGGACAATCCACCAGTCACTCACATTTTGAGACTTATAATTCTGGCCCCAAAGAGATGGTTCCACATGTCATGTGGGTCCTCACCCCAGCCTGGGAATCCATGCACTGTGAATGCAATGTTTTATTTATTTTTATTTTTTTTAAATTTTATTTATTTTTCTTGTTTCAGAACTTTTATTTATTTATTTTTATGGCCGGCTCAGCCTGCCCTGAGGGTAGGCTGGTGCAGCATGTGGTGCCGGGGGATCGAACCGCAGTCCCTGCAGCCGCCTAAGCTTTCCTAAGCAGGTGCTTTAGACCACTGAGCCATCCTACTGGGCCCCAATGCAACGTTTTAAAAGTTCAATTTTATTTATTTAACTTTTGTCTTTTTGAGGCAGGGTTTCTTCTGTAGTTCAGGCTGGCCTTGAGCTCACTTTATAGCCCAGGCTGATCACAAACTTCTAACCATTCTTCTGCCTCAGCCTCCCAAGAGCTGGGATAACAGGTGTCCACGACCACATGTGGCTGAAAATTCAATTTTAAAAAGGCTAGGCCAGGCACAGTGTGCACACCTGTAGTCCCAGCACTCAAGAGGCTAAAGCAGGAGGATCTCTGCGAGTTTAAGGCCAGCCTGAACTATAGAGCAAGGACTGAGGAGCAGCAGCTGCCATACCAGCCCTGAAACTGGCTCTAGGTCATTCTCTGGTCATTTCTCCACTCTGCAGTCTCCACCGCCAATGGCCAGCAAGGTGCGCTCTGGCTCCCAGTATCTTCCAACACCAGCCAGCCTTGGAGCTCCCCCTAGCTCCACTGAAGAGAACAGAAGAGCTACAAGCAAAAGCCAGGCCACTGCCATAGACCTGGCAGAGGACCAGATCCCAATGGGACAGGGACATTCCAGGCCTCTCCCTCGCTGGCCAGTTTACACCCTCACTAGCACTCAGCTCAGGGCCCCCACTGCTCCACATGTCTCTGCCTCCTGCAGGCACAGGAGGGGTTTCCCAACAGGACAGGAGAGCCACAATTTCCTCTGGTGAATGTATTCATAGACACATAGGAGGCCAGACCAAAGAACTCTTCCACGAACTGCAGGCCTTGAGTGGGACAGAAGGGATACTGTTGCTTGTTCTCTCTTTCTGTCGGTCTGTCTGTCTGTCTCTCTCTTTAATGTATTTAGTACAGGGTCTTACTACACAGATTGGACTTGTAGTGATCCTTGTGTTTTCAGCCTCTCAAGCAGGAGGAACGCTGGCTTCATCCGTACCAACCACTGGTGAGCAAACAGTCAAGTGGGCATGGTCCTAGGGACCACATCAGGCCCCTGGCCCCTTCCTCTTGGCTGATGGTCCTGAAGCCAGGCAATGTTCCTCCATCCTGATGTCCCTGCTCAGGTCCAGCTCCCCGGCCCAGGCTTGGGCTGTGCTACCAGGCAAGTGGGACGAGAAGCTGAGACGTTCCTTCCCTGCAGCTGTCCCCCAGGGACAGCAGGTGTAATTGCCTTAATAATGTCCCTTAGTTATTGTGAGATGATCAGGTCCACAGTCTCCCACAGGAGTGGCTGACTGACAAAGCTTAAGTACATGAGACAGCTGGTATGATTTTGGGGCCCAGGAGGATCAAAAATCCTCTCACGGAATTTGAGATTTTCCTGGAGTTTTAGACCAGCAACTTCTCTGTGTGGCCCATATTTAATACCTTTTAAAAGAATTGACAATAGAGGGGGACACTGAAGAAGATACAGCCATCTGGGAGGACTTAGGAGGATTTCAAGGGCTCCCCCAAGTAACATGAGGTTAAGTTAAAAGAACTGTTACCTTCAGGAAGTCCTTCACTAGTGAGGTCTTTATCTAGCTATCTGAGGTTGCAGCCAGGTGTCCTTAGTTGTGGCCTTCTCTTACTCTTCGAGACCTCCTGGCTTCACCCACCATTACAGGTGTCAGTCTGACCAGTGACTGACACAAGTTCACTTACTGTGAGTTTGTTGCCCTGGGCCTTGGGCAAACTCAAAAGTAAACATGAAAAGCCAATTGGTTAATATACATCCTGCTCGAAACCACTTCATAGTGGTCTCCATCAAGGTGGCATTCCTGTCACCCCTTCAGGTGGTAGAAGCTGCCAGGAGATGGGGGCAGGCATTGTCTGAGTACTGTGGCCTAAGAAACCCCCATCCCATCCTGCATCCCACACACACCCCAACCACTCGCCTCATACGCTGCAGCCCACAGCAGAGTGATTGGGGCACAGTGCCCTGGGCCCCAGTGCAGACCTCACCCATGGCTGCCAGCACTGCAGGGGGAAGATGGCTGGGGAGAGGGAGAGTGGTGAGGCCCAGAGGTGGAGCAGGGCAGAGCCTGCATGCACCAGGGCACAGAGCTCGAGACGCTGGGCAGCACAGAGACAGCTGGGGTCTGGTGAGGTTAAGCCTAATGTTCAGGTTCATGGGTTTTTTTGTTTGTCTTTTTGAGACAGGGTCTCACCATGCAGTTGAGGCTGGCCTTGAGCTCACTTTTGTAGCACAGGCTGGTCTCGAACTCGCACCAATCCTCCTCCCTCAGCCTCCCAAATGCTGGGATTACAGGTGTGCGCCACCATGCCCGGCTCAGGGTCATGTTTAATCTTCAGACAGTGTCATGCCAAATTGCCCGAGCTAGGTTGCAGGTAGTGATCCTCCTGCGTGCCATAGTTACAGTATGTGCCACCATAGTTAGCTTTTTTCTTTTTTAAAAATTTAGCAATTTTTTTCTTGTTTCAGAACTTTTATTGTTATGGCTGGCTCAGCCTGCCCTGAGGGCAGGGCTGGCGCAGCATGTGGTGCCGGGGATTGAACTGTGGTCTCTGAAGCCACCTAAGCTTTCCTAAGCAGGCACTTTAGACCACTGAGCCATCCTGCCAGGCCCCAACTGTTTTCTTTTTGATGGTCTTGTAAATGCATTTTTTGGGACTGTTCATGGTTAGTGTACAGGAGTGCAACTGACTTTTGTGAGTAGATTCTGTGCCCTGAATGCTACTAGCTCTTACAGTCCTGTGAACAGAACCCAGTGCCTCATGAATGCTTGGCAAGTGCTCTACAGCTGAGCTACATCTCCCCAGCCCCTTTCCACATAAGGGATGGTATCACTGTGAGAGATACACTTGACTTTTACCTTTAAATTTTTATTTTTTTCTTGTTTTAGAACTTTTATTTTTATGGCCGGCTCAGCCTGCCCTGAGGGCTGGGCTGGCACAGCATGTGGTGCTGGGGATCGAACCGCGGTCCCTGCAGCCGCCCAAGCTTTCCTAAGCAGGCATTTTAGACCACTGAGCCATCCTCCCAGGCCCCTGACCTTTATCTTTAAATTGGATGCTTTTGCCTGTTTTTTTTTTTAATTTTATTTATTTATTTATTTATTTTCTTGTTTCAGAACCTTTGTTTATTCACTCATTTTTATGGCCGGCTCAGCCCGCCCCGAGGGCAGGGCTGGCGCAGCATGTGGTGCCGGGGATCGAAACCGCGGCCCCTGACGCCACCCAAGCTTCCCCAAGCGGGGGCTTTAGACCACTGAGCCATCCCGCCGGGCCCCTTGCCTGTATTTCTTGTGTTTCTTCCAGAGCACACAGCATTGTGAATGGTGGTGGCAAAGCAAGCATCCATCCTTGCCTTTTTCCTGATCTTATGGGGACAAGTCCTTGCACCAATGTTAAGATGTTCACTCTAAAGCCAGGCATGGCTTGCAGGCCTATAATCCCAGCACCACAGAAGCTTAGGCAGGAAGATCACAAGCTAAAGACCAGCCTGGAATACATGTGAGATCGTGTTTATTTTATTCTATTTAAAAAAATTTTTTTTTTAATTTTTTTGTTTCAGAACTTTTGCTTATTTATTCTTATGGCCAGCTCAGCCTACCCTGAGGGCAGGGCCAGCACAGCATGTGGTGCCGGGGATTGAACCGCGGTCCCTGCAGCCGCCCAAGCTTTCCTAAGCAGGTGCTTTAGAGCACTGAGCCATCCTGCTGGGCCCGAGATCGTGTTTAAAAAAAAGAAAAAAGGGAGGGAGGGTAGCTATCACACTAATATTATCCCTTAGTTATTGTGGACTTATCAGGTCTACCATTTTCCAAAGCAATGGATAGCAAAGGCTAAATACACAACATAAATAGAGTAATTTCAGAGCTCTAGGAAGATCAAAAACCACCTTACAGAATTAAGAGATTCTTTGGGTGCTAAGAGAAAGATCTTCTTTGGGTGACCCCTCTTTAGTTGTCAAATCAAGGTGGGAAATACTGAAGGCCTTGCATGGAAGGGCAGTTTAGGGACCTTGGAAGACTGTGCAAAGACTTGTTCCTGTAAGACATTAAGTTAATTTAGGGGCTGGGGAGATAGATTAACAGAATAAGCGCTTGCCTGGCAAGCATACAAAGGCTTGGGTTCAATCCCTAATTCCGGAAAAAAAAAAAAAAGTTAATTTAGAACTATGTTATCTCCCAGGAGGTTTTCCACTCAGGAATAAAATATCTGCAGCTAGTCTAGTTAATTGAGGTTAAAGGGAGGTGTCTTTAGCTATGGCCTTGTCGTTTGAGACCTGCTCAGTTCACCCACTACTTCTGGCCTCGGTGGGACCAGTGACTCACAGAGGTTCACTTACTATGAGTCTCCTGCCCAGGGCCTTGGGCAAACTCAGAATATACAAGGCCAAAAGGTTGAGCCACTTCATAATGGTCTCCGATAGTTTTGTCTTTTTGAGATAGGGTCTCACTATGCAGTTCGGGCTGGCCTTGAGCTCACTTTTGCAGCCCAGGCTGGTCTCGAACTCACACTGATCCTCTAGCCTCAGCCCCTCAACTGCTGGATTTTATTTTTTAAACCACACCCATCTCCCTCAGATAGTTCTGAGAATATCATTATTCTATATTTTAAAGACAGGATCTCACTATGCAGTTCAGGCTGGCCTTGAACTCACTTTGTAGTCTAGGCTACACTGAACTCAGCAATCTTCCTGCCTCAGCCTCCTGCATGTTCAGTTATGCAACACCACACAAGGTTAAATATCTTTTATTACATGAATATTTCCTTTGGTCATAAACGGCTGTTGGACTTTGTCAAATGGCTTTCCTGCATCCTGTGAGCATGCTTTTCTTCCTCTGTGAAAGCAATGGCCCCTCGACCATGGAATAAAACACTGCAGCAGCTCCCTTACAGCTCTGAGACCCAGCAGGTATTAGAGCTGGGTGCTCTCCACAGTAACCTTGGTCCCTGCCAGAGGCCTGGAGGGGCTGTGCTGCGCATCCCCAGGGCACTCAGTGAGGGCTGGAGACGCTGTCTGCCCCCAGCCAGGTGGGAGATCTGCCATGGCC
>PVJA010047278.1:0-14726 GCA_004027025.1 Myocastor coypus
TTTTTTTTTTTTTCTTGATGCTTAAATTATCTTCGATTTGGGCAGGGTAGCCTTCTGACCCATGTCTGTCAGCTTTCTGCTGACTCGTATTTTCTTCCTCCCTGTCCCAGCCAGATGTCACCAGCTTTGCTCTGTGTGATGGCTTCTACCTGGATATCCTCCAAAGTCTTTTTTTTTTTTTTTAATTTTAAAGAGGAAAGAAACTCAAAAAATGACAAGAACAAAGACAATAACAAAGCCACATGAAACAATAGAAAATGGTATAGGAGTTCAAATCAAGAACAGAACATTAACAGTGGTTGTTCCAGTACCCACTGTTATCATCAAATTTGTTGCTCAGTTTACCGGCTAGAAGCAGGCAAGATGGATCAAACAAACCTGAATTCTTCCTTTCGATAAACCAAAGTCTTAGGTGGTCATAGATGGGAAATTTCCAAGTTGGCTGATGTTGAAGTTACGCAAAGCTGGGACTGATCCACAGAGTGCTGCCAGAACTGAGGATGTCTCACCCTGGACAGCATACCAAGGACGGAAAAGGGCTGTTTGTGTCCCTCGCTGCTTCCTTGCTACTTTGCTGCTCTTCTGCCTTCTGCCTGCCGCTGCGATGCCCCTCTCCCACGCCACCCTGCCTGGTATCCAGGAAGCTCCGAACAGAAACTTCTACTAACTAGGAGTCCTTTAGCCTTGGGTATTGGGCTTTTGGTCCCAACAATGAGGAGAGTATCCCGGAGACCCTGGAGCCAGAATTTCCCTCCAAGAACTCCGGTTGCTTTCAAGTGGCTGGTGTTCAGAATCCAGGCCGGGGTGGCCGGTGTGCACCTGATCATGGGGGTGGCACGGCTCCCTCGCCATCCCAGTAGACAAATGGAAACACGCAGGGCATAGCATCCACACACATATATGCACAAACACACACATAGCCATAAAGACTCACACACACATGCATGACTGTGTACTCTCTCACACACACACACACACACACACACACAGTGCAGGCGCACAGATGCACACCCACATACACAATACAGATCCACACATGAGCGTACACACATATATCCACGTACACACTTACACACATACACACATTACACACATGCACACATATCCACAAACATACACATACCAGCACACACATACCCATACACACAATACATACATACGCACACAAACACAAGGTGTAGTCATACATACATGCACACAGATACAAACATGCACAAATGCTCATACACACACACGTGCATATTTATACACACAAAGACACATGTAGGGAGCACGCATGCACACCCGCCTCACACACTCCTTTTTGTACCTAACCATACAACACCAACACCTCACTTTCCATACCACGGGGCTCACACTAGAATTTCTCTCCCTTTGGCATCTGACCTCTGTGACAGTTACTAACGTCATCCACCCCTCCAAGCAGGATGGCTCCTGCTCCCCCGCTGTCCCCGGCTCTAGGCGGACATCCCCTTCGCCCTGCCTGAGCGCTGCCCCTCCACCAGCTGGCCAGACCCTGCTTCTGTTGTCCTTGACTTAGCTGGGCTCCGAAGTCCCCCACAGGCATGCCCTGCATGCAGATACCTTGCCCCCAGGGCTGGACCCCGGCGGGACCATCCTTTTAACACTGACTTCTGTCACCTCAAAGCTGCCTGGTTTACTCTGTGCCCCCTAAGCCCGCCCACTCCTATAAGCTCATCACACGGAGCGCTGGTTTCCACCTGCTCCCTGGAATGGAACACCCTCACGCTTCAGACATGTGTGAAACAACCTACTGAGGTTGCCTTTCTTTGACTACCTTTTTTTTTTTTTTAAGCCGGCTCAGGCTTCCTCAGAGGTGGGGGCGGCGATCGAACCACTGTCCCCTGTGCCTGACAGGAATTCCCATGCAGGCGCTTTAATAACTGTGCTAACCTGAAAACTGCTCACTATTTTTTTAAAAAAATATTTTTATTAATATTAATGAGAAAGAAATAGCAATGAGACAGTTTCACATGTTAGTAGGACAGTTACAATAATTACATTTCATATTGTTGTCTTCATAGCAGTTATTCAGAGGACAAGATGCTGACATGATATACTGACTAAACAGTATAAGTACAAATCTTTCTTCCCACTGAACTAAGAGAAAGCAGCTATATATCTATCTTAAGTATTATATATATATTTTTTTCACTACAAAATGGTTCTTCATTTACATACTCCCCCTTCTTTGTTTCGCTTTGTCAGAGATGGGTGTTCCATTGCTGTTAAGAGAAGCTGTATTTGAATTTTTAAAATTTTTATTTATTATTTTTTTCTTGTTTCAGAACCTTTGTTTATTCACTCATTTTTATGGCCAGCTCAGTCCGCCCCAAGGGCAGGGCTGGCGCAGCATGTGGTGCCGGGGATCGAAACGAGGTCCCTGAAGCCACCCAAGCTTTCCCAAGCAGGTGCTTTAGACCACTTAGCCATCCCAACAGGCCCTGAGAAGCTGTATTTGGAGAAGTCTTTAAAGGACCTTTTCATATTTGATGCTATGTGAAATACTGTAGGTCCTTGAATTCAGCAAAATCACCCAATATAGTCCAATACTCCATAATAGTAGTGAGTTATCAGCAGAACTGGCAGTGTCAGAAGTTGTTGACTGGAGCCTTTTACAGCTCAGCGGATTAATATGGCTTTACTTTTTATGCCTGTGGTTATAGTTTTCTGCTGGATGGTTAAGACCAAGTTGAAGCAAGACCTATATAACTAAAAATGTAACTTTTGTATCTGAAAAGGTCAGTCAAATCCCTTCAGGATTTATCCAGAAACCATGTACAGCAGTCTGTACATGTTTTGTCAGTGTCAGCATTCTGGATGAGTCACAGCCATTGCTTGACCAATTTGCTCTTTAGAAAGCCTGAGAGAATGATTTCTCTCTAGGTGACTCGGCTTGGGCACACCACATTTCCATCGTCAACCTTTTTCCTCTGTAGCCTCATAATCTCCTTGAACTTTTAGTACTTTTTTAAATTCACACATAATCTCAGTACTTACTTATGGAGCACAGTATAGGCTGCATATTTGTACACATGACATATGGTGTTCGAATGAAGGTAAGTAGCATTTTCATTTTTTTTTTCTGATGGAAAACCTTGATTTCATTACCCTCACTATACTGGCTAAGAATATAAAATTAAATGATGATGCAATAGTGTGAAATCTATTTCAAAGCACTATTGCTGCTCACATGTAAATCTAGAGCAGATGGAAGTCACAAGAAAAAGAGAGGGAAACCAAACAGCCGCATCCAAAAAGAAAATCTCACTCGTTTATTTATGTATGAGAACATTTGGGCAGCAACTCTTACAATGTTCACTTAAAGAGTATTTCTTTCTGATTTTGCAGGAAGTTCATTAGGAATAACTTTTAAACCAGGTCTTACAGTCTATCAGAAACTTTCCAGTTACGAGTTGGAGAAAAACCCCAAGCAGATGTGTAGGACATGTGCTTTACACACCTTACCACACATAGTTCGCCCTCCATAGTTGTAGATTGTATGTCTATGGATTCAACCTACTTCCTAACGTAAATGTTTAGGGAAAAAAGTTCCAAACCATAAAACTTGGATTTGCCATATGTCAAGTGCTCTGTTGAATCCACAGAAATGGAACGCCTGGAGAACACCCTGCTTCAGCCTCCTGAAGCTCTGTAGGCTTCCCTAAGTGCCGCCAGTTTAGTGCTGCACACCCTGCACCGGCTCACATGGGAGCACGGTAGGTGGACGGTGTTTCTTCTGTGCAGAATCTCTGCAGACTTTTTGTACCAACAATGATTAGAAAAATTATCATGTCTGCATCCTATGCTCTGTATAACTACTACGAGGACAACGATATGCATTATATCAATTATTGGGGATGCACTACTAACATGTTTTGAAGGTGTCACATTGTTGTTTCTTATTAAAAGTAATTAAAATTGTTTTTGAAAAACGAATCTATGCAGACTTCTTTTGCCTGTCATTAATACCTGAGGAAGGTAAGTAGCATTTTCATCTCAAGTCTTTCTTTCTTCCTTTCTTTCTTTCTTTCTTTCTTTCTTTCTTTCTTTCTTTCTTCCCTCTTCTCTCTCTCTCTCTCTCTCTCTCTCTCTCTCTCTCTCTCTCTCTCTCCCTCTCTCTCTTCTTTCATTTCAGTGTTGGGAACCATTCAGACTCATCGAGCTAATTTGAAATATAGCATAGACTGCCATAGAGTATGGTTACCTTACTGTGCTATATGGAAAACCAGATATAATTCTATCCTAACCCAACTGCATTTTGGTACCAGTGTCTAACCTCTCCCATACCCTTCCTCATCTTGAATAACCATTATTCCACTTCCTTCCTCTAAGATTCTTTTTAGTTTCCATGAATAAATAAGAACACATGGTGTCTGCCTTTTTAGTGCCAGGCTTATTTCTCTTAATAATGACCTTTGGTTCCTTGTATGTCAGCACAAACGAAGGGTTTCCTTCTCATGTTTTTCTGGGACTGACCAATATTCTGTGGTGTGTAGATACAACATTTCTCTCATCCACTCAACTGCTGGTGGACGCTGGTGGATTCTATGTCTTATCTAGCCCTATTGGAGCATAGGTAGTGCGCTGACTTTTTCTGTCTGTCACCACAGAGGAGAGCGTAGTTTTGAATGTCCCAGCACAGTATCCGTAATTTTGCCCACTTTCCTTGAATGCTTCTCTGTGCTAAGTACTTCTCGTAGGGTTGTCTCAGTGAGCTCCCATGAGGGTCCTCCCTGGCACAGCAGGGTAGCCGTCCTCTGCAACGATCCTTACCAGCACTGGGGTTTCCGTCTTACCTACAAGAAAACTGGGGCTCTGAAATGAGCTCATCTCTCCGTGGCTATTTAAACATTACAAACCCCCACACGAAAGAAAATACATCGCTTTCGTTCACATCCATGCCTCTAATTCAAAGCTGCCTGAGAAAAAAACAGGGTGCGTGTGTGTGAGAGATAATATTGTTTCACCCAAATGGGAAGGGAAAGTGGGTGGGTGAGTGGAGGCTGGATTTTCTCTGTGTGTATCCGCTTCTCCCAGAATATAGCCAAGGGTTAGTAGGGAGGCCATTTTTTTTTGTACAGAGTCTCACTACGCAGTTCAGACTCATAGTGATCTTCCAGTCTCAGCTTCCCAGTGCCTGGATCCCAGGCATGGGCCACCACATGGTGTGCCCAGGGTTCTGAGGTAGCACAGCACACAGTACTGGGGGGACGAACTTAACTGTTTGTGCTTGCTAGGTAGGTGCATTAGATAAAGCAGCGTTTCCAAATACAATCCTAGGACTGGCGAGATAGCTCAGCAGACTAAGCACTTGCTTAGGCAAGGACAGGGATGGGGGTTCAATCCCTGGCACTACATGCCATGCCAACTCTGCCCCTGCATGCTGAGCTGGCCACCAAGACCGGGTGTGGAGGCTCACGCCTGTAATCCCAGGGCAGGGGAGGCTGAAGACAGGAGGATCATGATGAGTCTGAGCTGCATTGTGAGACCCTGTACCAAATACATTAAGACATTTTAAAAACATACAATTCTGCACCACGTCACTGCAATTGGGTCCACAATGGACTACCTATATGGCAGTAGTCCTGTGATACAACATAACATCCTGGCCACGCTAGTTTGTATAACTGTTCTCCGTGGCTGCACGTGGATGAAAGGCCCTGGTGATGCACTTCTCAGGCTGTAAGTGACTCTCAGGCAAGGTGACTTGCAAGTGTAGCAGTGCTCCGCTGGGGCCATGATCTGCAATGGGAGGAGGTGGGTCTGCCTTTATTCCTTCCATCATGCATGCATTGTCAAGAACAGCATCTGGCCTGTTACAGGTTCTCCATTAATGTCTGATAAATGAATAAAAATATCAGCAATTAAATAGATGGAGCAGGCTGGGGAGATAGCTCACTAGAATAAGCGCTTGCCTGGCAAGCACAAGGACCCGAGTTCAATTCCCAGCTCAAAAAAAATTATAAATGGAGGAAGCAGGCGAGGTGGTGCAGAAGACCCCCTTCAGGAGTGTGTGGCAGATCTGCTGGGGTCCCTCTTGTTCCCTAAAGTCCAGGTGGGGCGGGAGTGACTTCCATGGGGTGTCGAGCTGGTGCTAAGACACCTATAGAATGTTCCTTTTCACCACAGCCCTGTGAGACAGCTCTGTGTTCCCATTTAACAGACAGGGAAAGTGGAGGCTCTGAGATTCGAGTTGACCTGCTCTTACTAAGCCAGTGAGAGACAGAGCAAGCACTGAAAGCCAGGTCTGCTAGCTCGAGCTGCTCTTTATGTCCAGCAGGGCCTTCTGAGGAGCTAGGGAGTGTCCCATCTGCAGAAACTCATCCGTAGGGCCAGGAAATCCAAACAGGATGACCCTTGGCTCCAGTGCTTCCTGCGTGGGATACTGACCCTGCATCCTGGAGTTCAGCATGCTGGGACTGACTTTGGGGGCCAGGGCCGCACTTCTGCTTCCAGAACGTAGAGTCTTGATGATTGAGTTTCGGTTCCCCCAAAAGTCCACATTCTGTTTCACTTCCTGATCTTCGGGCGCTCATCTCCGTAACCGAGGCATTTTGTCTTCCGGCGCGCATTCCAGCTGCTCTCCTACGGTTCATCCTTCAGGGGTGCCTTCCTCCAAGAGTTCACTCCGCAGATGGATCATCAGGCGCCTCTCCCAGGCTCTGCTCACGGACTGCTCACCCAGCGGATGGAACTTTCGTTTTCAGACACTTCTCCAGTTCTGCGCTGTGAACCCCATATGGGGTCTGGTGTGAGTCACTGGCGATCACTGACCTGATGGATACCAAGTCCCTGGCACACAGCAGGTGCCCAGCAAATGTCGAAATGTCGAGTGAGCCAGTAAGACAGGGAGCAGAATGCTTGTCTCACGCCACCGGTTACTTCAGTTTCTACACACACACACACACACACACACACACACACACACACACACACCTCAGTCTTACCTCCTTGTTGCTTTCCCATTGATAGATCTCATCATAAACACCACCTTTTTGGGAGCAAGCCTTACTTTCCAAAATGGAATATCTTCTCACACTTTTTGAGTTCCATGGAGGCTGATAGGCTCTGTTAGATGTCTTCTCAGGTTTTTCCTCTGACGATGCCCACAGGGTGGCCACTCCATGGTTCACACAAGCCCTGCTCACAATGACCCTCAGCTTCTGTGGTGAAAGGCCAGCTGCTCGGGAAATGGTGTGGGCTGAATACTGGGACTTGCACCTGTTATCCTAGCTATGCGAAGGCTGAGGCAGCAGGTTTAAGAGTTCAAAGGCAGACTGTGCAATTTAGTAGTGAGACCCGTCCCCCTGGAAGGTTCTGGGTTCAATTCCTAAAGGCAGGGAATAAAAGAACAAAAGGAGCTACAGTCTGAAGCCCCCAACATCTAGGAAGCCTTGGTGAGCACTGCCTTAACCCCCACCCTCATGGGATCTTTTCTCACCTATATTCCACCCCACAGGATTGCTGATGAGCTCCAGGGAACATGGGGGAGCTTACAAATGTCAAAACTAAAGAGCAAAAGGCAATTTCAAGCCTCAAGCACACTCAGAACAAGTCCAGGAGACAAGGATATAGAACTTAGAAGTCACATGACTGAAATTTCTGAAATGACAGCAACTGAAATATAGAAACAAGTCTACCAGAAATTAGACCAGAAATAATCTCTCAGGAAAAAGAAAGAAAGAAAGAAAGATGACCACAGGGGCTGGTGAGATGGTTCAGCAGTCTAAAGCACCTGCTTAGGCAAGCTTAGGTAACTGCAGGGACTGGGATTTGATCCCTGGCACCACATGCTGTGCCACCCCCACCACCATGGCAGGCTGAGAAAAAGAAAAATACTGCACAGAAAAAGAAATGACCACAGGGGCCTGGCGGGATGGCTCAGTGGTCTAAAGTGCCTGCTTGGGAAAGCTTGGGCGGCTTGAGGGACCGCGGTTCGATCCCCGGCACCACATGCTGCGCCAGCCCTGCCCTCGGGGCAGGCTGAGCCAGCCATAAAAATGAGTGAATAAACAAACAAAGGTTCTGAAACAAGAAAAAAAAAATAAAATAAAATAAAAAAGAAATGACCACAATGATGAAATAATTGCTCGGCACAGCTAAAGAAGACATAGATTAAAAAAATGGAGGAGACCCAGGTCTGCCATCTTAGCCCTTCCCACAGGATGCGCTAAGACGGTAATTTAGACCAGGTGTGGTAATGTGCTTGTAATCCCAGCTCTTGGGAGGCTGTAATCAGGAGGATCACTATGAGTCCAATATAGTAGTGAGACCCTGAATATCTTGTAGATGCTACCCTAGAATACATTCATACATACATGCATACATACATACAATAAAATTAAAAAAGAGAATAGTAAAATAATGGAAACACTGAATGAATAACACATGGGAAAATTAGAATGCATGAAATATATTCAAACAGACATCCAGGAAATTGAGAATTCCATTGAAAGCTTGCAAAAGTGCTCAAACTGAAACTGAAGCTAGACTTTCAGACCTTGAAGACAGTATTGCAGTTACTGATCTTAAAAGGAGAGATCTCTTAGGAATAAAAAGTTACCATGAGATGGGGCTGGGGAGATGGCTCAGTAGAGTAAGCATTTGGCTGGTAAACACAAGGTCTTGAGTTCACTTCCCAGTACCACACAAAAAAAGGTTACCAAGAGATAACAATTCAACAGCTTCAAGATGATGCAAAGGAGAAATATAAGATTGATAGGTGTCAATGAAACAGCAGGAGTCAATGCAAATGACATAAAAAGACTATCTGCAGAGGTAGTAGTGGAACATTTCAAAGCATGGGAAAAGAACCTGAAACCCAGGTAAGTGAAGTGCACAGAACTCCAATTAGTTATAAAAACCTACAGGCAGTCATAAGATAGTCAAGATCCAAAATATTCAGCAAGAGATCAGAATATTAAAGGCTGTGAGAGAAAAGATAGCTGCTATCAACAATCATGGAAGGCTCAGTGGAATCATGGCAGATTTCCCAACACAAACCATCAAATCAAGAAGTTTGCAGTGGAGTACTGTAGGTCCTGCAAGAAAACATCTTCTAACCGAGATTGATGTACACAGCAAAAGTGATCTATCAAATTTAATGGCGAAATAACATAGTCACATGCTATGACCACCAAGCCAAATTACTAATAGTACAAATAAGTACTCTAAAAAGATACAAAAATGATCACAATTTCATGACCAACAATAGAAATGAACTACTGAGGAAAGCAAGCAAAAAAAAAAAAAAATAGAGGAGAAAAGTGGGGGAACTTGCAGTAGGAAAATAATATGATAAAGATAATCCAATGTGTATCAGTTATAACTATCCATGGCAATGGCCTCAATTCACCAATCAAAAGGAGGAGACTGGCAGAGTGGATCAAGAAACAAAAGCCAACAATAGCCTGTGTACAAAAAAGGATGGGAAAACAATACTCCATGCAGCAGGAACCCAGCAAAGGGCAGGGGTAGGCAGTCTGGTAGCTGACAGTGTGAACTTCAAACCAAGCATGATGAAAGAGATGAAGAAGACTGCTACACAGTTGTTAGGAGAAAATTGCAAGAGGAAGAGATAATGATCATTAAATATATATGTATCCAATGTAAGAGCACCCAACTATATAAGGCAAATTTTAACAGCCATGAAAAATCAAATGAGCAGTAACACAGTTATAATGAGGACCGTTAATACCCTGTTGTCACAAAGAGAGAGAGATGAACTAGACAAAAAAAAAAAATCAGCAAATAAATAGCAGAACTAAACCAAACTTGGACTTAGCTGACCTTTACAGAGTGTTCTACCTAACAACATCACAATATAGACTTTTTTTTCAGATCCACATGTGATGTTCTTCAAAATTGATCATATACTAGCAAATAGAGCATGCTTCAGTAAATGCAAAGGAATTGAAATATCTCACACAAATTATCCATAACGAAACTCACTGGGAAATTATTGACAAAAGAAACAGCAAAAACTCCATAAACACATGGAAATTAAATAACACCTTTCTGAACAATCAACAAGTCTCAGATGAAATTAAAGAAGAAACTAAACAATATTTGCAATGAAACTACAAAGCAGATACAACTTACTGGAACCTGTGGAATGCAATGAAAGATGTCCTAACAGGGAAATTCATAGCAGTAAATACTCATATCAAGAAAATGAAATGAGTCCAATAAACAACCTTATACTATAGCTCAATCTTCTAGAAAAAGAAGAACAAAGCCGGGCGTGGTGGTGCACGCCTGTAATCCCAGCATTCGGGAGGCTGAGGCAGGAGGATCGGTGTGAGTTCGAGACCAGCCTGGGCTATAAAAAGTGAGCTCAAGGCCAGCCTGTACTGCACAGCGAGACCCTGTCTCAAAAAAAAAAAAAAGAAAAAGAAGAACAAATCAAGCCAAAATCCCTAGGAAGGCAGGAAAATATAAAGAATAGAACAGAAATCACTCCAATTGAAGCTAAGAAAACAATACAAGGAATGTATGAACCAAAGAGTTGGTTCTTTGAAAGAATAAATAGAATGGATAAATTCCTAGCAAGCTTTATCAAAAATGGCAGTGAAAAGTTCAAATTCAAGGATTAAAGAATGAAAAAGGCAAAATCACCATAGGGCCTATAGAGAATCAGAAAATCATCAATACCTACTTCAGAAAAGCATACTCTTGAGCTGGCCAGACAGCTCAATGTATTAAAGTGCCTTCTTAGGCAGAGGAAGGGACTGGGGCTCAATCCTTGATGTGCCATGCCAACCCCATTCCCAGGCCAAATGAACAGTGACTGAGACAGGACGTGGTGGCTCATGCCTATAATTCCAGCACTTAGGAGCTTGGGAGGCTGAAAACAGGAGGATCTGTGTAGTGAGACCCTTTGATCCTGATATATATCACAGAATAGAAAACACAGAAGAAGTGGGCAGATTCCTGGGTGCATATGAGTTACCAAAGCAGAATCAAGGAGATATAAAAGTTCTGAATAACCCAATATCAGTCAGTGAAATTGAAAATGTAGTAAAGAACCTACCAACAAAGAAAAGTGTAGTTAATGATGGATTCACGTGGGAACTTTACAAGAAATTTTGAGAGGATTTAATGTCAACTCTACTCAGACTCTCTAATGAAATTGAAAGGGAAGCATTTCTCCCCAAATCATTCCTGGAGGCAAGTATTACTCTGATAACAAAAGCAGAACCTAACCAAGAAAGAGAACTACAGGCCAATCTCCCTAATAAACATAGTTGCAAAAATCCCAAATAAAATGCTAAGAAACAAGATAAATCATATCACAAGAAGGTTATATACATCATGACCAATTGGGATTCATCCCAGGAATGCAAGGATGGCTCAAGATGTGCACATCTATAAATCTAATATAATCATCTCAATAGATGAATAAAAGGTTCTTGACAAAGTCAAATAATCATTCATGAGAAAAATCTTATAGACAATCAAAATAGATGATTTTACCTCAACCTGATACAAGCCACCTATAACAAACCAACAGGCAACATCATTCTTAATGGAGAAAAAAACCCAGAGCTTTCATACTAAAATTAGGAACAGGACAAGGAGGGCCACCTTCACCATTCCTGTTCAATATAATTTCTGGAAGCATTAGCCAGAGCAATTAGACAAGAGAGAGAAATAAAAGGAATAATGATTGGAAAGGAAGAAGTGAAATTATCATTATTTGCAGGTGATATGATACTGTACATAGATATTCCAAAAGACTTGTAGATTTAATAATCAAATTTAGTAGCATGGTAGAACACAAAGTCAACACTCAAAAATCAATAGTATTTCTGTGCACAAATAGCAAACACATCAAGAAAGAAATTATGGAAACTGTGGGGGCCCGATAACTAGCCTCCACCTTGTGGCTGCACTGGCCGTCCTTGATAAGGGCCCCGAGTTAAGTTTCTGTTTCTTTGTCCTTTGATAAGTTTTTATTCCCCCTCACCCGGCCTAGTTCCCATGTAAGTTACATGCTCTAAGTCCTCCCCCAGTTGCCTTGGATACCACTGACGTGCCTCAATACCGCCTACTGTTGTCTAGATACCTGCTGACGTCAATGGCAGAACTTTCTCATTCCTATGCCCGATATATATATATATATATATATATATATATATATATATATATCCAAGTGTCCTTTTGAATAAAAGAGACTTGATCAGAATCCTGTCTTGTCTCCATTTCTCATGTCTCTTGTTCCGTGTGTCTCTTTAGTTCGCACTCCTCCTCTAGGGTCCTTGCTGACTAACCCGTGGCCAGGTCAGAAAACCACTCCTTTCACAATAGCATGTTAAAAGTGAAATACTTAGGAATCAATCTTGCAAAGAAAGTAATAGATTTATACAGTGAAAATTACAATATGCTGGGAAAAAACAAACAAACAAAGAGGATTTCAGAAACTGGAAAGCTGTTCCTTGCTCCTGGATAGAAGGAACCAACATTGTGAAAATGATCATACTCTCAAACTTTTTATACAGATTTAATGCAATCCTGATTAAATTGTCTGCAATATAGCTCACAGATCTAGAAAAAACATTTTTCAAATTTTCCCTCAACTAGAAGAGACCCAAGAAAAGCAAAAGAACTCCTGGGAAACAAAGGCAATATAAGAGACATTGCAATTCCTGACTTTAAATTATACTACAAAGCTACTGTTATAAAATCTGCATGGTACTGACAAAGAAACAGACCGAGGATCAGTGGAAGAGATCAGAAGATGCAGACACAACTACAGACACACTTAGTACCTTATCTTTGAGAAATGGGCCAAACATGTTCACTAGAAGAAAGATAGCCTCTTTAATAAATTGTGCTGAGAAAACTGGCTTTCCACATACCAAAGGCTAAAATTAGACCCTTATGCATCACCCTGCACTAAACTACAGTATAAGTGGATCAAAGATTCATAAAATAGAAAAAGTAAATCTACTGGATTCCTCAAGGAGCTGACTAGGATTAGAGGTCCAACTGAACTTAGCTATTCCTTTGCTGGCTATTTTTACAGAAGAACTGGGACAAAAGCCTTCTATCTAGAACATACAATGAAATTTTAAAAATCATGTCCCCAAAACTTAAAGACCCAAGCCAAAAATGGGCTTCTGAGATAAATAAATGCTTCTCAAAGGAAAATGGCAAGTGAATGTATGAAAAATGTTCTATATCATTAATGATTCAAGAAATCCTAATTAAAACAGCCCTGAGAGTCCATCTCACCCAAGAAAGAATGGCTAACATCAAAAAGTCAGCCAATAACAGGTGCTGGAACAGCATGGGGCAAAAAGAACCTTTTTCCACTGTTGGTGGGTGGGAGTGTGGACTGTACAACCACTATGAAAATCAGTGTGGAGATGCCTGAAGGAACTGACTAGAATTAGAGGGGGTCCAGCTGAACCTAGCTTTCTCTCTCTCTCTCTCTCTCTCTCTCTCTCTCTCTCTCTCTCTCTCTCCCTCCCTCCCTTCCTTTCTTTCTGCTTTTTTTGGTCTTTTTGAGACAGGATCTCACTAGGCAGTTCAGGCTGGCCTTGAGCTCACTTTTGTAGCCCAGGCTGGTCTCGAACTCACACTGATCCTCCTGCCTCAGCCTCCCAAGTGCTGGGATTACAGGTGTGTGCCACCATGCCCAGTGAACTTAGCTATTTTTCCAGAAGAACTGAAAACATCGTACCACAGGACTCTACCTACGTGCACCCATATTTACAGGAGCACAGTTTGTCAGAGCTAAATCTTGGTAACAAAGCAAATGCTCATCAACCGAGGAACAGATAAAAAATGTGGCATTTTTATGCAATGGAGTATTACTCAGCTATGGGGGGAGAAAAAGATTAACTTGAGGTTTTTACAAGTAAATGGATGCAACTGAAGACTATACTCGTAAGTGCAATAAATCAGACCTGTGTATTTAAACACTGTCTTGTCTCTCTAGTGCAAAAACCTGAAAGAATAAATAAAATCTGAATGGTACAATAGATACTGTGAAATGAAGAGCCTATTTAAAGTTCAGGAACAGCCAGGATGAGGCAAAGGCCAAAAGAAAGAAGGGGAAAAGATCTATTTGTATCTAAGTACAGAGAAGTTTGGATCATTGTACTGTTGATTTCTATTGGTCTGTTGAAGGGGGCAGATAATACTTAAACTTTCCTTCTCCTTTTTAATTTCATTTTTTAATGAGCAGAATATATGTATTGGGGGGGGGAAGAAAGCTTCTGTCCAAGAGAGGGACGGAAGGGGGGCCCTGAGAGGGTGGTTCCCATCCTTTTTAATTTCTTGAAACTTTTTTTTTTTTTTTGCAGGGCCAGCAAGATAGCTCAGCTGTCTAAAGTGCCCACTTAGGCAATCTTAGGCAAGCGCTGGGACAGCGGTTCAATTCTCAGTGCTATGCCTACTCTGTCCTCAGGTTGGGCTGAGCCTGTCTGTCTGTCTGTCTGTCTGTCTGTCTGTCTGTCTGTCTCTTGCTCTCTCTCACACACATATCAAACACTTTTGCATCCTTATAGCTGGTAAACAGCTAATTTGAAGACAACATTATGCAATATAACAACCATGATTGAATTCTTGTTGTTTTGTTTAGTTAAATTCTGTGTCATGTCTAATGCTTTTAAAATATGGTTTTTATTCTCTCTCTCTCTCTCTCTCTCTCTCTCTCTCTCTCTCTCTCTCTCTCTCTTTTTTTTTTTTTCTAT
>PVJA010047279.1:0-14731 GCA_004027025.1 Myocastor coypus
CTGGCCTTGAGCTCAGTTTTGTAGCCCAGGCTGGTCTCGAACTCTCACAGATCCTCCCGCCTCAGTCTCCGGAATGCTGGGATTACAGGCATGCGCCACCACACCCGGCTACTTATTCTACTTTCTAAAAAAAAAAAAAAAAAAAAAAAAATCAATCAATTGCTTTCCTATGGGAGAATTTCTTATTGTTTAATTTTATCCTGCATTTTAAAATATTCTGCCTCAATGGCTGGAGAAATAGCTCAGTAGAACAAGGGTTTGCCTGGCAAAAGCAAGGACCTGACCTCAATCCCTGGTCTTGGAAAAAAAAAAAAAAAAAAAAAAAAAGTTCTGCTTCAGTGGTAATTATTACTTCTTTCCAAATAATTTATTCATTTTAACAATATCTACTGAGCACTTGTTCTTTGTTCAGTGCTATCCTAAGTGTTGGGCTAGATTAGGAAACAGACAAGTTTTGTGTTTTAATGAAGGCCCTATGTTAAGAAGAGCTTTAGGACCCGTATATGTAGTAAGTAAAATTGTGTCTGTGTTTGTTCATCTATTTACTTTCTTTGTTGATTTTATTAAATCTGACATCTCACTGCAGGTATTTTAAAAAATAAATGAAGATAGAGAAAACTTTTTTACTTCCAATTTCAATGTTATCTCTCCTATTGTAAGGACAATATGAAGAAGCAGTATCCATGTGAAAGCACTGCCTACCTACCATCCAATGCAAGGCCCTCAGTGAGGAGATTCATGTTCTTGAACTAGAGTAATACAGATTTATATCATTGAGATAACACCATCAATATGTAATCCCCTTTCTAGAACTAAATACACAAAAACTATATTGTACTGGTTCTCACAAATATCATGCATTGAAACATTTTAAAATCTAATTAATTCCCATGTGTTACTTGTAACACTAAGCACACATACCCATTTCTCATCCTTTAAGAAGAAAATTCTAACTGGAATTATAGTTATAAATGCAATAGTGTTATGCACTCATAAACCTATTATTAGTTGAATCTACTGTATGTTTCAAATGCATTTGATTCACTAGAAGTAGAAGACATATAAAGGTACTTTACAGACAAGGTAGAATGTTAAAATATATATATATATATATATATATATATATATATATATATATATATATACAGCCAGAACATTCATGTCATGCCGGCCCTGCCTCTAGGGCACACACTGAGTCTTCACATGGTCATTACCTAGCATCAAGCAAAGGTACTATATCAAATTTTTGCTAGCCCAGGAAAACATAGCATTTGAATTATGCTTTCAATTTATTGCACACTGCTTTTGCATCTTCTTCAAATTAATGTTTGGTGTGCTTGCGCACAACTACACTTGGGAAGCTGAGGCAAGAAAATCCCAAGTTCAAGGCCAGCCTGGCAAATTAGTGATGGGAAAGTGCTGTATTTAATCCAAATAGGAAGACCTCAATGAGAAGGCCTCTTAAAACAAATCCCCCAATTCAAAACCAGAGCCATTATAAGTCAGGAATTTCTGACTGAGGAAGTAGTAAGGAAGGATTAGTACTAAATACAAGTTAAAATCATTTAATGTATTGTTTTGTGAATTTGGGAGCAATGCCAGTTTAGCAAATGGGTATGAGGTGAAATGAGAAATGCAATAAATATGTATGAAAAGGCGCCATGCCTTGCTGTTCTCTATTCCATATTTCGGCCTGCATTTTATTGGGAGAGTATCATGGAGTGGTAACAAATAGTAGCGAGGTAGATGGGGTGCATTCATTCATAGCAGTGCAATTTTGGTTAGATACGTTCTTTGTTATACTTTTTACATGTTTTTTTCAACTTCAAACTCTTCTATGACAATTGCATTCATTCAGTCTGCTAATTCTAATTATTTCTTATTTGACAGACACATGTGGGTTCTGAAGGACAGAAGTCAATAAAAAACACAAAATATTGCTGACTTCATTGGCATCCATAATGCTTGTTATAATGTGTGTGACAGTAAATGAGAAAATCTTGACCAAACACCACAAAAGCAGTCATAACACCTCTATAAATAGGAAAGAAATGAATTTTATAATTTTTATCCTTTATTTTTCTTTCTAGGGTTAAACTGGTATTCAATTTGAAAACCTAGTCACTTTCCTATCTGATAATTTTATACTTTGATTTTCAACAAATTTCTACATGTGTTGATAACATTTTTTTTTTATCTATACAGAGTTTTTATTTATTTATTTATTGTTTGGATCTTTTTAAATGTATTTAATACAGAGACTAGAGGGCCTATAGAATCTCACTACACACATCAGACTCATAGTGACCCTCCTGTTTTCAATCTCTCAAGCATTAGGATTACTGGCTTGCAACACCATGCCCAGTCTCATTCCCTGTCTCAGTGCACCCTGGTGGAAGGGCTGACAGGTTCAAGCCTGAACCCAAGGCAGTTGCTTCTGCCTAAACACGTGCTTTCATCCACAGAGCCATCTGAGCAGCTATCTGGCTAGTCCTAGCGAGTTCTTAGCCTCAATAAAATACAACGTCCTTATTTGAAATAAGAGTAAGCATGATAATGTAAGAATGATGAGAGTGAATCTAAGAAGAAATGTGATGTTTGCTAAATGTTATCTTTGTGTAAACATCATGCTAAATGCTTATGCCAGTTAGTAAAACTATTTATCACAGGGCTATTATTAGTCTAAAAAATGGCTACCACTTCTTTATGGCTTCAACACAATAAAATATGATACAAAACCTGGTTTGAGCGTGCAAATCATGTTTTACAATATTAATATGTCTTTGTTACCTTACATTTCATTGTATTTCTCAGATTTATGTAATTTGGAAGTAAGTAATGCATGTAATAATGGAAAATTTTTATAAAGTACATTTAAAATTGTATTGTAAATGTGATAAATTAACAATAGAATGTTTGATTAACTCTCATCATCCTGCATAACACAAATATCAGGATGGTAATTATGTGTTATTTTCACATTGTTAGAATAAATTGGAAAATGCAGTGCTCAAGTGGAAGTGGCTTATGACAATAATTGCATCACATATTCAGCTAATTAAATTTTAGAGGATTATGGGAAATAAGTAGGAGGCACTTCAGAAAATGAAGGCTTATATTAGAAAGTTCTGTGCCTCCCACATGTATTCACTTTTTTGTTGGCCAGTTATGTTATTTTTAATGCACTTACTCCCTTGTTGCACATTATTCTGTGCTTATCACCATTCTTGTCCTTTACTATCTATCTAGAAGTTCAACTTTTCCTATTATTCTCACACTGGGCTCCAATACATAGGCCTTAGGCCAGAATTAGTAACTGGAAAGCTTCCAGGGGCTGGAAACATAACACAATAAAGTCACACTTGTTTTGAGTATGTTGGATTTCAGACTGTGCCAAAAGCAAGAATGTAACAAAAGAAAGTAGCAACTACCGTGGCAGTTATTGGCACAGAGGAATTTTGGCTTAATGCATTACAATCTGTGTGATGAGAAGAAAGTAAGGATCCTTATTTACATGTGATTTCTTGCAATGCATGAACATTTTCCACTTTTCTACTACAATGCTGCATCGCATCCTTACACATTCACACAAATATAAATCTATCTCTTCTACTGGCTCTGCATTTCAGTTTTTCATATACGGATGGATGACCTCATTCTTTAATACTTCTTAAAGTATCTCCTTTTAACTATGTTTTATTGCACTTTCAAATTAGTTTCCATTTAAACTTAAGATAATGTTTTTTTTTAGAAAAGAGTTTATGTCTAACAGTGACATGAAATTAAAATAAATAGAGGAAGATACTATGAATCATTTCATTTCTAGCACAGATAAACTGATTGGTGCCACCAATATATTAAACTATCCAATATTAAAATATGAACTATGTTAATTCTAAAACCAATTTATGACATGTAGTGTATGCCACTTGGGAATTTTTACTAGAAAAAATAAACTTAGTTTTCTTGGAGAAAATTGTTTTTGTGGGAAGGGCAGAAGTATGATAACAACACTGGTATTCTGATCCGCCTGACTTAACTTACACAATATATTGGGTCACTTAAACAACAGGATTTTATTTTCTCACAGAGGTGGAGGCTCGTAGTTGATGATCAGTGTACTAGTAGGATGGATTGTGATAATGTCTCTTTTCCTAACCTGCAGCCAGCAAGCCCCGTTCTGTGTTCCCATATGGGGTAAGTGGAGGGATGAGAATAGAGAGAAAAAGAGAAAGAAAGCTACTATGAGTTATATGTAGATAATTCCTAAAAAAGTGAAATGAACTCATATAGTTTTTGAGCGGTGGTTATACGATGTGGAAGGAAAAGTCTGATCGGTGAAGGTAACTCAATTGAGGGGTGGCCTGGTGAGGTCTATGTCCTTTACTCCTCACTTGATGCCTTTCCTTGCTTCCTGCCTGCCCTATGGTGGGTTGTTTCTCCTTTGTGCTGCCATTTTGCTATGCAACCTTGCCTTAGAAGCAGCAGACTTTTCTCCTTTAACTTGTGTGTGTCAGATATTGTGATCCAGCAATGGAGAAAGTAACAAAGACACGAGGTCTTTCGTGTCCCTTAAGAGAGCACTAAATATAACAGGAATATCCCACCCTTATGACCTCATCTAGATTTAATTATTTTCTTCAAGCTGCAGGTATCATACTGTCAAGTTGAATGTGTAGACTTCAGCATATACTTTTGGAATGGAACAATTCAGTTCATAGCAGTAAGCGATGAATGATAATGATTATATGAATATTTGCCTAAAAATGTAATATGTAGATTGGAGGTCTCATTCAAAACAGGTATTCTTCTCCTGGGTATTTTTCCAGAAGAACTGAAAACATCATACCACAGTGACATATGTGCACTCATGTTTATAGCAGCACAATTTTCCATAGCTAAAGCATGGAAGCAAGCCAAATGTCCATCAAATGAGGAATGGGCAAATAAGATGTGGTACTTTTGCACAATAAAGTATTATTATTCAGATATAAAAAAGGACAAATGTGAGGAATTATTTATAAATGGGTACAGCTAGAGACCATACTGTTCAATGAAATAAATCAGGTATGTATATGGAAACATCATATTGTTTCCTTAATGTCAGAACCTGAAAGAAAAAAAGGAATCTGAAGGGTAAAATAGATACTGGGAAAAGGAAAAGAACTCATTCAAAAGGAAGGAATTATTGAAATATGGAGGATGAGAGGGGGTGAAGAGATGTATCTACATATGTAAGCAGGATGATTTGAACAATTGTACTATGGATTTCTGTTGCTCTATGGAAAGGAGCAGTTAACACTTAAAGATTTTGTCTTCTTTTTACAATATTTTTCCCTCTCTCTTCTTCGATTCTTACAACTTTTTTTCTTTTTTCCAATTTTGCATGCACATATCTCGTTCTCTGAAGAAATAATTTGAAGACAACACCATGAAATACAACAAATGCTATAAAATTCATTTTATTTTGCTTAGTGAAATTCTGTATCATTTATAATTCATTGTTTTAATACTCTTTTTATTCTTTAAAACAAAAATTAAAAAAATTAATATGTAGTATAAGATAAATACTCTAAAACAGAACAAGTAGTATATATATTAATGTAGTATAAATTAATTTCTACATAACAATTTTGTCGCTGAAAATATAAGAGCTAAGATACACACACATGGAGGAAAACAACCCTTTACAAGAAAGCACATTTCATTACTGTTTTTCACCTTTCTTTTATTAGTTTCTATCTCTGAATCTTTGTTCATGAATTTATTTATTTATTTATTTATTTATTTATTTATTTATTTATTTTCAGGACCGGGGTTCGAACTTTTGACCTTGCACTTGTCAGGCAGGCACTTGTACCACAGTGCTATCTCCCCAGCCCCTGTTCATGAATGAATTTAACCAGTACAGATAGTATAATTTATGCTGTAACTAAAACCTTCAGCAGATGTACATGAATGGTAGTTACTTTATACATTGTACGCATATTTTCCTAATATGTTTTTGAATGTGTAGTTAGAAAAAGTCATAAATATAGTAAAGAAAAAAGAGCCTTTGATATTTCAACCTTCATTTAAAAATTTGTAAACATCCAGGCATGGTGGAGCACACCTATAATCCCAACACTTGGGAGGCTGAGGCAGGAGGGTCAGTGTGAGTTCAAGACCAACCTGGGCTACAAAAGTGAGTTCAAGACCAGCCTCAACTGCATAATTAAGCCCTGTCTCAAAAAGAGAAAAAAAATCTGGAAACAAAATTGTAAGTTAAATATTAGGATACATAATTTTCTGCCTTAGTTTGTACTAAGTATTTTTAAAATGTGATTTTCCAAATACAGAACTATTATTATGAGTCTAATCCAATGTTAGGTACTCCAAAATAAATAAAGAAAGATATTATAGTGCCTTGTTTTTAACTAGTTTGAAGTCCACATGGAGAAATGGATTCATATATAAATAATACAGAAAAAATAGTAAACTCTTTACTTAAAAAAGAAAGTTTATTTATATTATGGAGCTCCAGCCTGTCTTGGGGTTGGGGCTGGCACAGCATGTGGTACAGGGGATCAAACCACAGTCCCTATGATTGTCTAAGTTTGCTTAAGCAGGTGCTTTAGACCGCTGAGCTATAATGCATGCCCTGTAAATTCTTAATTGTGTTGTAAGTCCATGAAAGCACAAGAGCTCTGGAAAGCACATACTTCATCTTAATATAAGTACCCAGAATATCTAAAATCAATACTGGGAAAATTAAGATTTGACATGGATATAAGGCAGTGTATCTCTCAGTTGTTAATGACAGCATAAAGTTGTAAAAAAAATTAGAGAGAGATCTGGTTACTTGTTTAAAAATTTAACATTATGTATGCTCATCACTTAGCACAGAAAATTATATTAACATGTATCTGTATCAGTTATGCCAACAACTTTTAAGTGAAGGAGATTGGATTCCCTAAGATGCATAGTCAAAAGCAAACTGTCTTTCTGATGCTCTCCTGCAACTCTCTCCAGTGCATCCTAATAAAATTATTAACAGAAACTATATTCCTCCTTCCCAAGGTATATCAAAGAAACAAGGGCCTCCTTATGCCAACATAAACTATGTAGCCTAAAAATATTATCTGTCTAAGCGTGCTGTATAAGAGTTGTTTGTAAAGAAATTCTGTAAACTACTTTCATTCAAGAAAAGAACCTGCACTCTATATAAGACAAAGGAATGCTACATTAACATGTGAAAAAAAGAATGCACACACACAGGCCCAGCCTCTACCAGGTTCAATTAGATACATCATTTTGTCCAATCTCTGTACCACTGCATACTACAGTTTAATTTATGCTACCATTTTGACCAATGTACATGACTCTGTATTTCAAACTAAATCTAAATATAAATATGTATTATTCCCTGGGTTTTTGGGTGTTCATTTCTAAGGTTTCTGAGTACATAAAAATCTGATCAAATAATTTTGCTGTGTATTTCTCCTGCTAGCTTGTTATAAGATTGTTATCCATGATCTTTAGGGTATATGAGGAAGCACATTGCACATTCCCACTCCTGTGCCATGAAAACCTTATATGAAATAAACAATATGTAAAGATAAAATCGATTATTATATTTATATGAGATACTTATGGTAGTCAAAATCTAAGAGAGAAAATAGTATACAAGTTACTGGGGCTGGGATTTGAGAGAGAAGTGAAATTTTTCTTTAGTTTGTACATTTCTTTTGTTAAAGATGACTACAAAATTTCTAGAAATGGAATGTAGTGATGTTTATGAAATATTATAAATGTTACCAATAAATTATATTCTTAACGTTGATAAGGTGACACATTTCATTTTCTGTATATTTTACCTTTATTGAAAATACCACACTCAAATAGAGTTGACTGAAGATAACATTTTATAAAACACAATCTCCCCAAAATTAGCCTGAACATATACCACTACCCCACTTACTCTGCAATTCCAATACAATGCAGTGTTACATATTTTTTTCTGAGAAAAATAAGAGCACATGTGAACAAGAACATTTTTTATAGAAAATTAGCTTTATTTATATTAGCGAAACCCAAAAAGAGCTGAAGAAAAATGTCTAAACAAAATGTAGTAGAGTGATGCAGTGTCATGTTACTCACACAAAAGCATACTATAATCTGGGATGTGTTATGTTGAAGAAAATAAGGCAAATGAAATGGTATCTGATCTCAGCTGCGCGAAATTTTAAATTTGACAAAATTAACTTATGATAGAAGTGATGAGGACAATGTTTGGCTATAGGGAAGTGAGGGTTTACTAGGAAAGTGTACAAGAGAATGGCACCATGTAATGGACATGTTCTATATCTTGACAAAAATGTGGATTACATAGGTACATGCACTTAACAAAGCTCATCAACTGGTAGCTATAATTCTATGTTCAACTTCCTGAATTATATCTAACAAAAACAACTGTGTAAAAATATTGAATTTTAGGTGATGACAAATGCCCTAATGTTTTGGCATTTTAGTAAATGTATATCTTGAAATTACTTTGAAATATATAAAAAGTATGGTACATCAGTAAATGGATATAAGCATGAGCATACAGATGTGTCAAAACATAAGTAATTCATATATTGATTGATTTCAGACTCTAGATGATAATCTAGATGCTATTTAATTTCAGCATTTTTGCATATTGAAAATACTGCTCATGTGAACTATGACAACCAATGTTAGTCCATTAGTATGGAAAACATTTTATTGGCCTAAGGAAGAGAGACATTATTTGCTAGAGAGTATATTAGATAGGTCTTCATTCAGAGGACAAACTACCTCATTCTTGCAACTTAAAAGATAAGAGGTTTATTTGCGCTCTTAATTTCAAAGGTTTGCATTTATGGGTGGGATGCTCAAAGGCAGAAACAACATAGTGGAAGGATATTGAGGTCAAAAGCCCCTCAACTAATTACATCTGGAAAGGAGAGAGCAGAGGAATCCAAGGGAACATACAATCTTCAAAGGCACATCTTCAATGGGCTATTTTATCTTCCCAGTATCTCATTTTGAATAGTATATTCAACTATGAACTACAGTTGATGCATTGATAAGCATCTTGTGATCTATTTCCCTTCCAAAAACCCCACCTTTGAAAACAACACCTTTTGGGGGACATATTCAGTTAAAATTGTAACATTCTGCTGCTGGCCTGTGCAGGGTCATGCCAACATCATTGTATAATAATAATCAGGTCATCTCTTAGGGTTGTTAAAGTATCAGCATTTCCAGTACTTTCCCAGCCAAACAATTTTCTTGAAATTCAAACTTGGCTTTGATTCCTTACAATTCTAAGACATAATGGCTCAGTATAATCTTTCCATTCCAAAAAAAGAGAAAGAAAGAAAGAAAAAGAAACTACGTAAAGCATTCAGACCAAGGCAAGACTAAAATCCAGCTCTGCAAACACTAAAGCTCATAGCTCCATGGTCAGTATCCAAGACATCTGATGGCTTGATGTGATCTATAAGGGGCTTAGGAAGCCTATAATTTTGTTACTTGTAGCCTATATGGCTTCACTTTCAGCTTGTACCATTTAATTTTTATATTGTTCCTTAATAGATGTCCTTCATTTTTGCTACTTTCAAGTTCTTGGGATATCCATTGCACTTCAGTTTCACTCACACTGCTTTATGTATCACCTACTCCCGTGCTCCTGGAAGGAATATTAGCACAGTGTATGGAATCCTGGGCGTTTTCCTTAAAAGCTAGTTATTAGCCTCTAGGAATCTGCAACTTCCATATGCTGTTTCCCTAAAAAACCCACACCACACAAATGTTGTCAATGTCTGATGCCTTGGACCATGGCTTCAGGAGCCTCTGAGTACCTGGATATCATAACGCAAGGAATGATTGCATAGGTGACACTAAGTAAACTGGGTATCATGGGTGCTCTTCTCAGTGCAAAACATTTCAAACAATCATGGATTTTTCATTTCTTTGGGCTGTGAGCAGCCAGCAGTAGCAGATTCCTGAGCTGTCCTCAAGGTATCTTTCACTTTATATTAGTGCAAAATAACCTGATTTCCTTTTAATGGTGCTAATCTCTTCACCAGCCCCATTTTTAATTTCCAACTTTACATGTGCTTCTTTCGTGGCCAAACTAAAAGTCCCTCTAATCTTTCTTCTGCTTTTTGTTTCTCATTCACACTATAAATCTGGCTGAAAGCAATCAACAGTCCTCATGCCACAGCTTGAACACTAGGCTATTCTGAAATTTCCATCATCAGGTTAACTAGTCTGCTACTTTTAAACTTAGCTTCATACACAATTTTAAATTACAAACAAAATATATACAAATTATTTTACAGATTGGAACACACACATGACATCTACTCTGATTCCAAATAACATCCTTCTTCCACCTGAAATATCATTGAGCTCAAATTTTACTCCCCACGTTCTTATCAACATTCTTACTTTTCAACCATTAAGAAATTATCTAGCCTTATTCTACAAAATTTCAAAATTCTGCCTGTAAACCAATTTCAAAGATGTCTGAATCAAATACACCATTAAACTCTGAGTAAACACTTTATTCATGGTATTGATCATTTGTGTTAGTTATCTCTCCATTGCTAGAGCACAATACCTCACATCCTCACCTTAAGGAATAGAGAATTTCAGTTTGGCTCACAGTTTAGAAAGGACATGTCTTGCTTGCTCTAAAGCAAAAACATTTTCATATTAGGGTGCTCCAGTGGAAAATTGTTGAACTAATCACAATTTGAAAGCACGGTTCAGAAAGAGAGCGTAAAGAATGATATACCCATCCAGGTCCATTTTGTCACAACATGTTCAGCGATGGAGTAATCAAAGAATTAATCCATTGATAAATTTAGTGTCTCATTATCGAATTTCTTTCCGAAAGCCCCACCTATGAATGCATATATACTTTGCAGAGTATTTTTGATTGAAATCATAGCACACAACCATGATGATCAAAGACTTTTTTTTAATAGAATGGAAAGAAATCGAATAACCATGGTAAGGGAGATACATGCTTACCAATGTATATTAAGCCAGAAGTCACAACACATATGTGATAGAGTATCCCATGCTTTCAGGAAGCTGAACAATTCATAATGAAAACGTGATGAATACCCACAGAGGAGTATTATTCATCCACATGGAATCATGAAGTCTTGTCATTTCCTGGAAAGTGAATGAAATTGCTGCTCATCATATTATGTGATATAAGGCAGATTCAAAAAGACAAATATCACATGTTTTCTCTCATATACTACATATCAATAAAAAGCAATAAGAAAATAGCTGGGACATTATGAAAGAAGAGCAATGAACTCAGGAACAGAAAAAGGGATGACAATGAGGGTAATAGATGGGGGATATTGAAATTCATTTATTTCATACAATGTGAAAAATAAAACATGAAATAAATATCATAACTAAAACAAAAAATATAAAATCAGGAAGATCCTTGTAGTAGTGTACAACTTTAGAACTAAGTTGGAAATATTCAGCTATGTTTCACTAAACTAGCTATTGCAATGCTGTGTTTCAGGCCACGAGACATAAAGGAATGAGCCAACTGTGAAATAACAGGAGCATATATAAAAGGTTTGTAATGGGCCTAGTATCCAATTAGTAATAAGAGATCTTAATTATCCATGGATAGGTTCACAATATTAAGTAGAATAGACAAGACAGGAATATTTTTCTAGCCTTGGAATGTGATTGCTTTTTTACTCCTCTATATCAGCCACTAAGATAAGCATGATCGAACATTTACACACAGTCGAACACACGCAAATACACTGACTGATGCTTATAGTGAATAGGGAAGGACAGTAGCACCTTTCTTATTATTAATAAAGAAATTATCAAGCAGAACAGTTTAGAAAATGGTAGTAAGAAAGCCCAGATACAGGGCAAGTGGCTAGTTTTGGATATACCTAGGAGTAAAAGAGAAACATAGGAGTCTACAAAAATATGCATATGAAGGCATACAAGAGATGAAGAGGTAGCTCAGTGATCCAAACACCAGCCAAGAAAACACAAGGACCTGCGCTCAATCCCCGGTACTGCATGCTGTGCAGGATCTACAAAAACAGATGTGCCATGCCTGCCACCAAAAACAAGTCATGGTGTTGAACATTTGAAATCCCAAGTACTGGGGAAGCTGAGCTGGGAGGATCACTAGGAGATTGAATTGCATAGGGAGACTCTACATCAAATAAATAAATACATCAATATAAAATAAAAATAAAAAGCATGCAAAACTAACAAAATGATTCAGAAACCATAATTGAAGAGAAAAATACTATTAAAATGAATTAAGGGAAAACATCAGAGCCGGGCGTGGTGGCTCACGCCTGTAATCCCAGCACTCGGGAGGCTGAGGCAGGAGGATCTGTGCAAGTTCGACACCAGCCTGGGCTACAAAAGTGAGCTCAAGGCCAGCCTGAACTGGCTAGTGAGCCCCTGTCTCAAAAAGACACACACACACACACACAAAAAAAAAAAAAAAAACACCAGAAGCACAGACAAGTCATGGTTACAGGCATTCAAATTACTGTGCTAATCGCTTGCTTTCTTACATTTATTGAAAAATCTGAGAGTGTGTATAGGTGTGAGGAGGGAGAGAGTTGCACTAAATGGCACATGAAAAAGATGATTAAAACTATAGTGAATGCACAGACAAAGGGCCCAGCTCTTCTGGAAATCAATCACTGAGTTAAAGTCAAAGACTGGAAGGACCATGCTACACAGCCTCCAGTGATTAAACCTAATGAAGAGATCAAGTTGTCAATCTACAGACAAAAAAGAAAACACAGGCGCGCGTGCACACTCACACACACACACACACACACACACACACATGCGAGGAAACCGGAGAACCTGAGCATGGTCAAAACAAAGAGAATTACAAATGTTCAACTACGCCTTGGAGATTTACACTTCCTGGCAAACAATGAATTTCTTGGCAGCTCATAAATTTCACACATATGTGGGAAAGACTCTATGTACTTCGTTTACTCAGAAGCAGATGCTATCCATCTAAACCAACTAGGGCATCTATTGTAAGCTGAGAGAAAGAGAAGTGGAGAAAATTCCTTGAAACGAATGTATGTAGGTAAGAAAATCTCCGTGGTTTCATGTAAAGTCACAGCTGAGTAGATGCTAGCAGCTTCTGGATACATTTAACTTACCAATAATCTCAGTAATCAACTTTGCCTTCCTAGGACCATGTAGAATTTACCTTTTTTTGGAATACATTTCACTCTAACAGAGATGGATTAATTACAAATAATAAAAATTATATATTTATATATTTTGCCTCTTTCCAAAATCTGAAATATATATACACATTATTTTAAAAAAATATTTAAGTTTTCCCTTTTAAAAAATAAAACATTTGTGAGGAATAAATAGTAGAAGCTAATAATACATGAAAAAATGCTCCACATTGATATCCATCCATGAAATGCAAATTAAAACAACGCTGAGATACCATCTCATCCAAGAAAGAATGGCTATCATGAAGAAAATAAACGAACAACAAATGTTGTAGACGCTGTTGGGAAAGAGGAACCCTTCTCCACTGCTGGTGGAAATGCAGATTGGTGCAAGCACTATGGAGAGCAGTGTGGAGGCTCCTTAAAAAACCAGAGTTGGAAATCCTATTCAATCCAGATATCCCCCTCCCGGGAATTTTTCCAGAAGAACTGAAAACATCATATAATAGTAATATTTGTGCACCTATGTTTATAGCAGCACAATTTGTGATAGCCAAATCTTTCAAATAAACAAAATGATTCTCGCCTGAGGAATGGGTGAAAAAGATGTAACATTTTTATAAAATGGAGAATTACTCAGCTATAAAGAATAATAAATTTGAAGCCTTCATATATAAGTGGATGCATCTTAAAAATATTCTCATAAGTGAAATAAACTAGACCTATGTGCATAAATATGATATAGTCTCCGTAGTATAAAAACTCAAAAGAAGAAATACAATTGAAAGGTATAACACAGTTTAGTGGAAAGTGAAAAATTAAGGATTAAAGAACAAAGAGAGCGAGGAGAAAAGTTAGGAAACATGATGGGGGCAAAACTATCAATTAATATAAACAATGTGGTTAAGGTAATGATTCTAACAATCTCCATCAAGTTTTTAAAACTAGCAGTTGATTGCTAGAATTCTTACACTGTCTAACTATATATGCTAACATCTGTGAACTAAGCAACTACACTGAAGATAGGAATGTATAATACTAAAATTATGCTTGGAGTACCTATCATTCTGGTCTTCTAAATGTGTACTGCTTCTAATGTCATGTCAATTATTGCTATACTCTCTCTCAAGTAAATGTGTAAAAAATGTGTAAAGAAAACAAAAGCAGAAATGCAATAGGATTATCCTGCTATAGTTTTGTACATGGTTTGATTTCTAAATTTCTGTGTACAAATATGTAGTAGTTTTTTTTTTTCAAATTCAGTAGGGATTAGTGTTTAGAATATCAATAATTGTTGGAAAATACCTGTTCCAAGTTATGTCTAATGCATTTGATGACCAGATAGATAGTGACGTTAAGTTCAACTGCCTCTATTATATGTTAATAATATCATTAAACTTTTGTTCAGGAGGATTAACAACTAAAGTTAAGAGACCACAAATTAGAGAAAAAGAAAGGCTAAAAGGATAGCCAATATTTTGGCTCTAGGTTTT
>PVJA010047280.1:0-14714 GCA_004027025.1 Myocastor coypus
TTGTCTTTTTGAGACAGGGTCTCGTTATGCAGTTGAGGCTGGCCTTGAGTTCACTTTTGTAGCCCAGGCTGGTCTCGAACTCGCACTGATCCTCCTGCCTCAACCTCCCGAGTGCTGGGATTACAGGCGTGCGCCACCACGCCCGGCTAAGAGTTTTATATTCTTAAAAAAAAAAAAAAAAAAAGAGTTTTATATTCTTGGGCCTGGCGGGATGGCTCAGTGGTCTAAAGCGCCTGCTTGGGAAAGCTTGGGCGGCTTCAGGGACCGTGGTTTGATCCCCAGCACCACATGCTGCACCCAGCCCTGCCCTCGGGGCTGGCTGAGCCGGCCATAAAAATGAGTGAATAAACAAACAAAGGTTCTGAAACAAGAAAAATAAATAAATTTAAAAAAAGAAGAGTTTTATATTCTTTTCCAGTATAATTTTATTTTTCTTTATTTGCTTATTTGAGGTACTGGGGATTAAACCTAGGGCCTTTTCACTGATTTATATCCCCAATCTTTTTTTTTTTTTTTTATTATGTCACGCTCAGCCTGCTCTGGAGGTGGGGCTGGTACAGCATTTGGTGGTCCCTGCAGTTGCCTAAAGTTTCCTAAGCAGGTGCTTTAGGCCATCTTGCCACCCCCCCCTTTTGCAATTAAAATTTTTTTCTTTTAGTTTGAGACATGCTGAGTCTCTAAGTTGTTCAAGCCATTCTTGAACATGTGATCCTTCTGCTTTAGACTCCCAGAGTGCTGGGATTAGGGCCTGTGCCACCAACTCAGTTTTTATCAAATATTTATTTATTTATTTATAAAAATATTTATTTATTTATATTATAGCTGGCTAAGCTTGACCTGGGAGTTGGGCTGGTGCAGCATGTGGTGCTGGGGATGGTTGCCTAAGCTTTCCTAAGCAAATGCTTTAGACCACTGAGCCATCTCGCTGTGTTAGAATTCTATTCAGATATTAATGCCAATCCCAAAGAGATAATCCCAAAAAGGAAAGTTAGTACAAAAGAGGATAATCACTATGCAATATCTTTAATTTTTTTTTAAAAGGAAAAAGGAAAGAACCCCAGAAAATCCAAACACAATGGCAAGGGTGAGAGTTAAGGTAATAGCTCCACAGCTCTCAGTAAAATCCCTAATCTGAGAATTTTTACACTACCACATGTAGTACATCCACTTAAAAAAAAGTAATTAAAGTGAAAAATAATGGAAGGCCAAGCATTTATAAGACATTTTGATGATATAAAAATTCAGAAGAAAAGTTGTTTTTCCATTCCTCATGTGGGGGTGCTTTCCTCAGAAGGCATTGTGGAGCTGCATAGCTGAGAGTCACACTATGGGAAAGGTGTGCTCTGTTGTGACACTGTTCCATAGTGTTGCCCTTGGGGATGCAGTTTATAAGATTTGGGAGCTTTACTTGGTCAGGCCAAAGTAAAGGAAGGTAACTCTTCACTCTGGATGCCATCTGAAAGTCACAGGCTTAAAGCCAAGAAGCCTGTCCTATCCTGCCCTTTATTTATTATTATTATTATTATTTATTTTTTTTTTTTAGAATTTTAAAATTTATTTATTTATTTATTTAGTTAGTTAGTTAGTTAGTTTCAGAACCTTTGTTTGTTTATTCACTCATTTTTATGGCCGGCTCAGCCTGCCCCGAGGGCAGGGCTGGCACAGCATGTGGTGCCAGGGATCGAACTGAGGTCCCTAAAGCTGCCCAAGCTTTCCCAAGCAGGCACTTTAGACCACTGAGCCATCCCGCCGGGCCCCTATCCTGCCCTTTATAATCTGTGGCAACGGAGAGGTTTTGTGTCATCAACTCTGTTAATTTCTTGAGTGCCATACTAAGGTCCCATAAGGTCCTTGAGCCCCAACTTTCCTCAGTGTGACATCACTCAGAGCACATTTTTCTTCCTACACTTACCACCCTAACACTTCTCTGTGACTTTCCTGTAAGACATAAAGTTTTCCATTTTCACATGCATGGCCTCACAGATCTTCGAGGACCACACTGAGTGTTTAATGTCATTTACAGATGAGAAGCCTGAGCTCAGCAGCATTAGATCACTACCCAAGGAGCAGAAAAGCTGCTGACTTGATGATCCTCTGCTTTTAGTGGCCACTTTCCTCTGAGAGCTCTGTGGGAAATCACAGGCTCCCCATTGTTTGGCAAACCTCACCTTATTATGCAAGTTCTGTAGCCAGAGAGGAACATGGCTTTTTTCTGTTTTTTTTTTTTTTTTTTTTTTTTTTTATTTTGTCTTTTTGAGACAGGGTCTTGCTATGCAGTTCAGGCTGTCCTTGAGCTTGCTTTGTAGCCCAGGCTGGTCTCCAACTCAGCAACAATTTCCCTGTCTCAGCCTCCTGAGTGCTGGTGGGCATGCACCACCATGCCTGGCTCATAGTAAACCATTTTAATTTCAGGTCTCATTGCTGGTATTAGTAAGTGAAAATCAGGCCCCTAAGAAAGTCACTGAAGGGGTTGTGGAGATAGCTCAGTAGAACAAGTGCTTGCCTGGCAAATGTAAGGACCTGAGTTCAATCCCCAGTTCTAAAAAAAAGAAAGTCACTGAAATGCAGTAACCCTCAAGAAGTGGGGTTAGTAGGAGCTGCCCTTTAGGACCAGCACCTCCTGACTGAGTAGTCTCATGGCCCGCCTGTACCCATTGCTATGGGCAGCACAGACTGAACACCTTGCCCTGCCCAGCCCAACCCTCCACGTAGCTACGACCTTACATGTAGTAAGGACAGGTGTGGCCCAGCTCACCTTCAATCTTGCAGTCGAATCTAGCAGCACTTCCCTCCACAACTTCCAAGTCACGAATGGTCTTAGAGAAATAGGGTTTCACATGGGGCTTTTCCTCAGCTACAGCCTCAAGGAAAGCCTGAGAGACATCTTCTACAAGACAAGGAGAGAGCTGGGTCAGTTCTTCATCCCATGTTCTCTCTCTCCTCTCCCCTACTTAAAAAAAAAGTTGCTATAATTTAGAAAATAAGTGAATGAATCATAGCAAGCCTTTCTCTTGGGAATGGGCTGGCTAGCTGCCAAATGGTTTTTGGCAGCTAGGAGAACTGTGCCCCAAATGGGGAAATATTCAGCCTCCTCCTGCCTGATGCTGATACATTGAAAAAGGAAGTCATCTTTAAAGAGGATCTTTGGCCGCACTTCGTGCCTCTTCAGGATTCAGGTGAGGGTGCCTGGGCAGGACAGAGCCTCTTCAGGCTTGCTGACCTCAGTGCCCCTGCATCCCCTGCTGTGGCAGGTCCTTCACCTGCTCCTTAGGCAGGGAGGAGCCAGGTGCTCCTTAGTTGAAGGAGCCTTCTTCATCTTGCCAGTGTTCTCTACTCTTGGCCTTCATGCTATATGACTATGGACCTGCATGAGGGGGAAGCTTCAGGGCACCTGCCTTGGTGCTCAAAAGGGACCTAGACTCTGCTTCTTACCTGTGGGGGCAAACAGCACCAGGCAGTGTGGGACAGAGATGTCCCTGGCCAAGTGAAGCACCTCATGAAAGAAAATGTGGGCCAGCCCCACAGGCCTCTGAGAAGGAGGTTGGGGGAAGTGCCCCAAAGGTAGTGGACAAGTAGCTGGTCCTACTGCCTCCAGGAGGGACCTGCCCAGGGCAGGTTGCTCAGTTCCAGTGTGTCTCAGCAGCATGAAGGATGGCAAGGCAGGAGGACGATATGAGTAAATGTTTGTTCAGAAGAAAAACACAAGGACAGTAGAACATGGAAGGATATTAAAGATTGTTACTCAGCTAACTCCATATCATCTTTTGTTTCTGCCTATCAATATACAAGTTCATTTTATAATATGAAAAAGGGAAGCTGTTAATAAAATCTTTGTTAATTCCTATATGAAAGATAAGTAAAAGAATAATTTTGTTAGACAAATAACTTTCCCTCTGAAAATAGTTATAGTTAAACAATCAAAGAATAATTGCTACACTTAGTTGTCAAGGCAACCCAAAAGTATTTCTGAATTTATCTTTGTAGGGTGGATAAAAAACAAAACCAAACCTCAAATCGCTAAAATACTCCTCCATCCCACAACCCTTTCTTTTTCCCTCACTCCCTCTCTCATCTCTTTGGCAGGACTGGAGATATTCATACTGAGAGATAGCTCCAGCTAGGGTCTTGCTAAGGTGCTTAGTTGCCCAGGCTGAGTTGCAACTTGGAATCCTCCTGCCTCAGTTTTGGGATTACAAATGTGTATCATTATACCCAGCTGTGCTCCCAGCCCTTTCTTTCACACTAGCCAGCTGAGAAACTTTCCAGGTACTCCTTACCTTCAGATTCTAGTTTCTCTGCATTGAGGGGGCTGGTTGGTGACCCTGTTGAGGACTTCCTGCCACTGAGCCCTGAGATCATTGCCATAGAGGACAGTCTTCCAATGGCTCTCACAGCATTGCCCGTTTTCTGGAAAATAGATGCAGTTCAGATTCAGATGATATCCCTAGTTCCAGTGGGGCAGTGCTGGGGATCCAGGGAGAAGAGCCCAGCTGGAGAGGCAGCTGCTCCCTGAATGGAGGGCTTCCCAGGCTAAGCCGTGCAGAGGAGCGAGTCTGGCCTTGTTCTGCTCAGCACTATTGGCGTGTCAGAAGATGTTCTGAGAATGGAATGGGCCTGGAACTGATGTGCGCCTTCATGTGACTAAACAAGGTCAACATGAGACAAAAACCCTTTTCTTACTGCGCTTCAACTCCCATAAAAGGGATAGTTTATATAAAGCAACTGCAGCTGAGACAGCTCCAAAGACTTATTGCTGACTGGGCCCAGTGCGACTGTTTCTCGTAAAAGAATGCCAGTGATAGAAGTTTAACTTGTCCAGAGAAGCCTTACTACAGATCCCATGGGTCCTGATGTAAAAGAAAAAAGCACTCTACTGACCTTGGGCAAGCCACTTAACCTCTCAGAATTTAGCTTTCTTGTATGTATTAGAGGGTTGAGCAAGATAATTTCCAATGTCCCACTTAGCTCTGTTTATGGTTCAGATACTTAAGAGATTTTGAGAAACAATAGGGCTGGCTCCAGCACAAGTCATAACTGTGCACTAGAGTCCAGAAGGGTGTTCGTCCCTGTGTCCGCTTAGGCTTCTAAAACTGGCACCCGAATAGGCACCTTGGGGGAGGACAGAGTTTTTGCTGAAAGGATCAGAAACTGAGTAGTTTTTTTGCATTATGAAAGTTCTACCAAGCACAGGATTTAGGTAAAAAAAACCTTCAATATGGACCCTTGTGTCTCAACTTTTAATAAAGTTACTCTTTTTCTAGGGTCAGTAGGAATGGCTAAAGAAGCTAAAACAACCGAGTCTTTCCACCCCTGCCTTGTAACGTCTTATTTTGGTATCTAGAAGCTATGTAGCTATAGAGCAGCTGTCATCACAGTCTGTCTGCCTGTTCTCTCTCAGAGTAAGGAAAGAGCCTCTTCACAGGAAGATGCCTGGCTGTCACTTGGTAGACCTCAAGCTGTTCTGGCAAAACTATTTCCTCTCAAACTAACTTCACACATTCAAGAATCCTCACAGTTTTGACCACCTGGAAGGCCAATGTTTCAATAGAGAGGTTATTCCACTGAAAAGATACAGGCATGCCCATGGCTTAAACAGAGACCTACTAGTGCAATCACACTTTTCTGTCATGCTCCCTGCCCTGCCTGTTGCAATGTTTCTGTGCATTGTGGTCAGATACGTCAACCTGCTCTGTCCTTTGGCCATCTACCCTCTGACCCACAGCACTGACTGCATGTGGGTGGGTGTACCTCTGCCCTCTGGCTGCCCCCCAGGGAGCTGGGACACACTGAATGCAACCCAGGAGGCCCAGGTGGGGTGATGAGGTGAAAATGGTGAGAGATGACAACTGACCAAGTGCAACAGCCCCCCAACAAAAACAGCCAAATTTCAGTTCTTTAACTTCTATACTTGTTTTGAGAAATGCTTTTTTTTCTCAAAAAAAGAAACTACCACAGCTGGGATGGGGCCAGCCATTCTACTTTGCCCAGGACTTCAGGTTTTCTAGAATTAGTCCTTCAGTGCTATCACGCAGATGGTCCCTGGCAAACTGAGGCAAGCTGGTCACTCTAGTACTGGCCAGCCATCCAGGTTCTACAAACATGCAAGTTCCTTGATATATCCCAAAAATATCCAAATGTGATGGGCAAGACCAGCCTGTGCTATATTGAGTCCAGTGCTTTTTCCTTTGTTGACCTTTGGTCTATACTGCTGGAGTCCACAAAATAAAGGTAGTTACCCGTAGGCTTCTTATTCCTAGTCTTTTCCCTCAGTTTGTACACAAACACCCTGTCATCACATTTGACTTATCTCTGCTGCTATTCTTTTTTTTTTTTTTTTTGGTCTTTTTGAGACAGGGTCTCACTATGCAGTTCAGGCTGGCTTTGAGCTCACTTATGTAGCCCAGGCTGGTCTCAAACTCACACTGATCCTCCTGCCTCAGCCTCCTGAGTGCTAGGATTACAGGTGTGCACCACCACGCCCAGCTTCTGCTGCTATTCTTTATCAACATATCTTTGTGAAATTCTTTCAATATGAATTTAAAATTAATCTTTCAGAATAACTTCATTGTAAGGCCAGTAACATGATTAACTGTATCCAGCCTGGCCTTGTTGGTAGGGATTTGTGCTGTGATACCTCCTTTTTCCTATGGCAACCAGGACACCATAACAGTTGGATAACTCCTCTGCATTAGCCAGTCTGACTGTGCCTGCCTTGCTCTCCTCCCGTCAGCTCACCACATACTGTATTCCAGTCCACTCTCCACTGCCCCACCACACAGAACTTGGGCTGCTAAGAGAGGGAATCCCCTAACCCAGGGGTGCTATGGTCCTCAGCTTGGAGATTAGGTGTAGAACACATTTCCCTAAGGAAGTGACCTAGCACAACATTTTGAATACAGCTGAACAGTTATCACTGAAATTATACTTTAGGGACATAAGGGAAATGAGATGTTGTTGACTACTTCTGTATCCAATTTTTTTTTTGTCTTTTTTTTGAGACAGGGTCTCATTATGCAGTTCTGGCGGCCTTGAGCTCACTTTTGTAGCCCAGGCTGGTCTGAAACTTGCACCAATCCTCCTGCCTCAGCCTCCCGAATGTCTGTATCCAATATTGTGAAACGTATCCACTGATTTTGCAGAAAAATTGTTTCCAGTTGCTTTTGTATTAAAAGGTGGAACTAAAGTTCCTTCTCTGAAGCCTTTCTTTTTCTTCCCCAACACTCTTCCAGAAAAGCCTATGGCTAATAACACTATAAACCATAAGAAAAAAAGCCAAGTAATTTTTTTTCCTTTCTTTCTTTTTTTCTTTTTTTTTTGTTGAGACAGGGTCTTGCTATGTAGTTCAGGCCCACCTTGAGCTCACTTTTGTAGCCTGGGCTGGTCTCAAACTCACACTGATCCTCCCGTCTCAGCCTCCCAAGTGCTGGGATTACAGGTGTATGCCACCATGCCCGGCAAGTAATTAAAATGTTAGTGCCAACTATAATTTTCTGGTACAGTACTTCACTGACCTCCTCCTTTGCCCATCCCCTGGGTTCAGGCATCCTTCTGGCTTTGATCTACCTGCAGATGTTCTGAGATGATAAAGCCACCCCTGAACCCACAGCTTCATCCAAGTGAGATCCAGTTAGACTCACTGTTCTGAGGACTGCCCCACCCCAATGCCAGCTACTCTATTTTTCCAGAATTAGTGCTTTGAGATCTGTGCATAAGAGGATCATTAATAAAACTAATCTTTAATTTTTGTGGATCCCCTTCCTTTTTTGAAAGAGCATTTGCTACTGATTTTCTAAAGCCCTCAGAAGGTAAATGGAATAGGTGTTCCAGACCACTGCACACTTGAGGGCCCCAGGAGACCCAGTCTGCTGTTGACAGGATTAGGGGGGTGTGTTAATCATGAACTGACTTCCATGGCAGAGGAGCTCTGGCTGCCATGGGCCAGAATGGAAGCCTGTGAATGCTGCTTCTGCAGGCACCTGTGCTCCTTTGCTCCCCATCAAACTTTGTATGCAGTTGTCCTTTGGGGAGAACTACAGGTTAGTCCTGGTATGTGCCACATGCCCAGTGTTTGGGGGACTGCCTTTTTCTCCATCGTAAGGGCAGTTTCAGTGTCCTTGGCCCCCCTCAATCTCCAACAAAAGACTCTGCTCTTGTGCAACCCAGCACAGCAGGTGGGCTCAGTTCTTCTCTGTGTGTGCTGTTGCTCCTTTCTCTCTGGGCTCAGAGAACTATGGCTCCTGTTCCATGGTTCATTTATGACTCTTGCCCCTGGAGGAGTCATAACCACATCAACTCTGGGTACACTCAGCCCCTCTCCTGTCGCACTAACATATATGGTTATGGAGCGATATACTGATAGTTTATAATTCCTGGTGTGCTGTATGTCCTTTTATGTCTATTTGCTTCAGTTCCCCATTGCACTATACATTCTCTGAGGATGGAAACTGTGCCCTTCCAGCAGCCCAGGAATTCTGTAAAACAAATTGTGATGATAAAACAATGAAGTAGGTGATGATGGTGTTAAGTGCTCCATGATTTTGAATAATAATTAGATAGGTTTTAGATAATAGTTTTATCCATCTTGTATCTGAGGCAGCGGTGTGCTGCTGGTAAGACTGTGTGCTCTAGAGCCAGGTTCTGCTCTTGAGTCCTGGCTCAAGTGGCTTTTCCACTTTAGCTATGTAACCAGCTATCTCAATTTGTCTGTACTTGTCTCCTAATAGTACTTATCTCCTAAGATAGAAAGATTTTTTTAAAAACTTTAAAAATTTAAGGTCAAAAGATTGAATGCATATCAAGTACTTTGAATGGCCCCCGACCTATGACCAGCCCCCGTACATATTAGCTACTGGTAGCATGTTGGAGTGTTCTGTTGTGCCAGCACTGTGCTAAAGAAAGATGTTGACTATCACATAATTATCAACAATGCTGTGATCCTGGTAGCATTACCCACCCCCTCGACAGATAAGGAAATAAGTCAACTGCAAGATTAAGTCACTTGCCTGAAAACACATACTAGTAACACCCAACTCCCCTTGACAGTGGAGACTGCTCCCTCCTTGACAAATAAAGGTCTGACTATCCTATTACCTGTCAGGAGCTCTCCTTTTCCAGGATGCCACACAGACCTCAAGATAATGCCACTTTTCCCTCTCCTACAGCCATGAGACAGCAGTGGCTTAGCAGGCTGGTGCACCAGGCTGCCCTTACTGAATACCTGGCACCAGTGGAGTATGTTTGGAGAGACAGTGGTAGTTGAGAAACTAACTTCCTCTGTGACCTAGCTTAACACTGTACCTGAATCCGCTGCTCAAAATTTATCCTGGGCTATTTCAGCAACAAATTTTTATTTTCTTGGAGTAAAGCCATGGAAAGTAGGGGGTTAGGAGTAGCTGAATATAGCAAATATGATGAGCAGCATCCCAGTCCAAATGAGCCCCACATTACCTGCCATTTCCTCCTTGCCATGTACTTCTTCATCCGGTCCTTGGATAGCTTCTTGGCCTCCATGTTTTTAGTATCTTTCATTAGCCATGGGTGCTGAAGGCATTGGGTACAGTTCAATCGGTTTCTGATAGAGGCAGAAATTGGAAGATTTCTGAACAGAAGACCTCAGAGATACTGGTCAGATCAGAAATGGGAGGTTACCTTCTCTTATCATATAAGGAAGGCCTGGGCTTCCTGCTCTCAGTCCATTCACCATGATCACAATTAAGGTGCACTGATCTTTTTCCTTTCTTGGTCTGGGTTACCCCAACTAGACCCTGCTCAGGCCAGAGTTGAGAAAGCTTAGCCACCAGGAAAGCAATTGGAAACTTATGAACTGTTCTTGGGGGTTCTGGGAGGGTAAATGCCATAAGGATGGCAAGTTTGGGAGTGATGGCTGGCAGTATATTCAAGGTTGGGTTCATCTGGATATGGCTTAGGGGCTGGGCCTGAGAAGGCCTAATCCTGTCTTCCCATCTGGAAGAGGGGAGATGCTAGGACAAAACCTCTGCAAATACTGAACTTTCTTTGGTCTTAGGTGTGGTTGGGTACTACATTTTTTTCCTGTTAAAGTTTAAAGGGTTACATTCTACATATAACCTATGAATTCTGACAACCTTAGAACTGTGCTGAAACTTGTTTGTTTATTTATTTATTTATTTATATTATTTATTTATTTATTTTTGTGGGACTGGTGTTTGAACTCATGACCTTGCACTTGCCAGGCAGGCACTTGTGCCATGGAGCTATCTCCCTGGCCCCAAAAGATAGACGAACTGAAACTCATTTAATCTTTTTTAAACCTCTAGAAATGTTTCAGGGTTGTTATCCTAACTGCAACAGGATCAATAAGGCCCAAAGAACCAAATGCTAACATACATAGAGAAATTATTAGAAAGTATAGCATAATGTAGTGACTTTTAGATAAAGGGACTATGGATGCTTTAACTTTTCTTATAGTCTTCACATTTTTTATAATTTGCATGTTTTACTTACAATAGAAAAGATTCTTAAAAGTAACAGAGATTTCTCATTGAAGAGCTGCTGGGTATAAGAGTTTATGAGAACCTAGTGTTTTGATTACTTGATTAAAACCAGTTCTTTGGTTGAGTACATTGTGTGACTACAAAGGAACCTGCCTCTGTCTATTACTGAGTTAATTTAAGATTTGATGAGAAAATAAGATATACAAACAATATTCCATTTACTAAAACTTCATCAAGTGAAGCTTAGTTGACCAAAGCCATCCCTGAACCAGAGTTACTAGGAGAAAGGTTTTCATTTTGGGTGTGGGGTATCCCTCACCTTCTGAAGGGTATCTAGATCCCTGATGATACCCCAATTCTTCTTGGGTTGTATCCACTTAAGATATAAAGATTGAAAGCAGAAGGTTAAAAGGCTGGAGTGTCCAGGAGTATGGAAAGATACCTCCAGGGGAGTTTGGCTCTGAGACAGCTGAAGAAGACTGAGTGATGGGTGGGTAACAGGAGAACCAGACACAGCCTTCTAAGAGACTCTACAATATGCAACACAGCAGCTGCACTATCTTGTCTTGAATAATGTTTCCTCTCAGGAGGGAAAAAGTGGCAGCTTCAAAGAGACCACAGACCAGAGACACAGGCAGAACCCAGGCTATAAAGTCAATGCGACTACTAGACTGCACCTGTCCCCTTCTCTTCCTCTATACTACCTATTTCAACATTGCCTTTCTTGGCAGGCCCATTGTTGAATCTAACTCTTAGCTCCTGAGGCTCCTAACCTGGGCCATGCCTCACCTGGCCCCCTACTTCCTGATTAAGATACTTCTAATAGGCAGGAAGTCTCTCACCTGACACTCCCACAGCTCTCTGTCCCAGGGCAGCTCTCTTGTCACATGAAGAGCCCTCTCACCTGTCACTTTAATTCTGATTCCATTCTCTAGGACAGAGGGCACCAATGAATTCTGCACAGCCTAGCCATCTCCTTTACTCTAGTTTCCTTCTCAACTTAGCCTCCAGGTCTGACTCAAACCTCAAAGGGTTTCATTGTACATCTGACTTTTCTCACACCTTGGCTGTCATACACCTGGATCTACTTATCTCTTACAGTGTTCTAGGCTAGAAGAAACTGGGCAAGATTATCTAAATAATTTATATGCAAAAAGAACAAGCCAGAATAATCTGGGGATGTGGTGGGCTGTCTGTGCCATCTGTTGAGAAGAAGCATCCCTCAAGAACTCTGACACAGGCTGAGGTGTCTGTCAGCAGAGCTTTGACAGGTCACCACCATACACAAAACATAACAGGAGTGAAACACAAATAGGCTGCACCCTCTCTAAAGCCCTCCTCAAGGCTCATCTTTCAAATGGGGTTTCAGTGCTTCTAAAGATGGTTATGGTGTCTGGTGCAGGAGCAGGACTGGGAGATCCCTCCTGTCCTAATCCCTCCTTGGGACAAGGACTGGCCTGGCATCATGGGGTGAGGAAGGTGGCCCATGGATAAGGAAGCCATCACCCACTCCAGCCCAGGATTGGGGAAGCTGACAGCTCTGAAATCTCAGCTTATTACTTCATATCTTTCTTCAGCAAGTTGCTGATGAAATCCTTGGCATCCTCGGAGATCTCGTCAAATGCCTCATCATCGAAGTCCCAGGTGGCTGAGGTAACATTGGCTAAGGTCTCGTTGTCGTTGTCACCCATGAAAGGAGAAAGGCCACTGACCCTGGAGAAGACAAGCAGGAGAGTAGGGGTGAGGGAGATGGTGTGTGGGGTGGTATACCACCCCAAGTTAGTGCTGAGGTCAAAGATGAGGGCTGGGAGTCCCCTACCTCCAGCTCACAAACATAGTGGCTGCTGGCACTTGCCTTTCTTCCCCTTGTGAAAAGAATGAGAGTGGCTTCCAGGGGCCTTTGTAGCCTCATCTTTTCTTGGTTGCTCAGTTCATTTAAGGGGTATTCCCTGCCTCTTGACACTACCTGCTTGTGAAGCTAAGTGGGAGAATGGGATTCAGTTTCTGCCATTCTTCCCAGGTCCCAGACTGCACTGTCCCTTACAGAACCTTCACAGGCCCTTTCCTCCCACATTCCTACCTCTTGCTGTGAGGTCCGGGACTATGAATACAGCTACACCCTTCTGTTCCCTCTCTCTGATATCTATGTCTTCAGCTCTAAGAACATGGGAGGCTCACCATCACTAATCTGTGCTTGCAGAAATGACTCCTTTACCAGCAGCCTAAGCAAAGTTAATTTGGAAGGGAGAGGCTCTCAAGCCAGATAGTACAGATTTAGGGCTCAGTGTACCTTCTTCAGCTTCCACTGTGCATGCTCAGTGAGGACTTCCATGATGTGTGACCTGCGTGGCTGCCTGAAGGCTTGTTTCAGGGGAACCCACACTTGCTTTAATGTTCTGCTGCCATCATCTTGGGATTTTTGCCTCACCTTTTGATTTTGAAGATTGTGTAGCTGGTCTCACCCTGACTTTGTCTGATCCTACACAATATATCTAGGGCTCTCTGCCAACAACTTTGCAAATTAGGACTTTATGAAAATCCTCGGGATATAGCTCAGCATATAGCACCTGCCTGGTGTGAGGTCATTAGTTCAATTCCCAGTACCAAAGAAACAAAGAAAGTCCTCCCTTTCATATCCATATGAATCCTTAATTATAATTTTCATTCTTGTCCCTCCCTTTTTTTGGAGGGGGCAACTGGGGTTTGAACTCATGATCTTGTACTTGCCAGACAGGCACTTGTGCCACAAAGCTATCTCCCCAGCCCCAAACCCTTCTTTATGGATAATAAGCCAGTCAGCTTCTGGGGCTATTTTAGCATTTGAGAGGCTTTGGCTTATGAAACATACCTGTCCCCAACCAAACACTGAGTTTGGTAGAACAAATCCTACTTGAAATATTGGGAGAAAGGTCATGACCTTGCAGTGAACATTGTTATAAAGAAAAGAAAGCTTTTGCAAAGTGAATTAGCTCACTGTAATCAACATATTTGGGCTTTTGAATCATAGACTTTTATAGATGATTTTTCTTAGAGCAAGACACTGATGTTTTACCCGGGCAAAGAGATGGTGGCTTTCCATAATATTACCATGAGGGGAGAATGAGAATTTACCAATCTGAAATTATGTGCTATTCCTTTCTCTTTTCTGGTCTCAGTTTCTCCTTTTATTCATTGGGCAGACTGAGCCTGATTTCTAAGGCCTCCCAGCTTGCCCCCATCTCTGTAAGCCCCACCAGGAAGCAGCCTGGCTCTGCTTGTCTGCACCTGCTTCTTGTCTTTGAATTTTCCATTTGAAGCAGTGAGAGGGAAATCCTGCAGTACTGTAAGGATAGCAGGAAGACAAATAGCCCCACTGCAGAATACTGAAGGGCCTCTTCTGTGAAGCTCCTTTCCTACTTAGGAGCTGTAACCCTGCAAAGATAGGACCTAATCTCTACACCATGGGCCAGTATAGGGGGAGCCTCCTGGCCTCTGGCCTCTGGTTCTCTTCCCTCCTGGAAGCTCAGCTATCTGAGTCACCTTCCTCATGTCCTTCCTGCCATGGCAGGCTGACCTACTCAGACTGCCCCAGCATTTTCTACACCAAAGCACACCTCTAGATAAAATATAGAATGTGTGCATCTATAACATGATGAGAGTGTTCATATTTTCAACAAGGCTGTTTCTGGGTGGTAAGGTTTTTCTGGATTTTCTCTGAACTTTCCTTTTATGACTATATTGCAAGAATTTTCAATAAGGAATCATGTATGTTTTTAAAATTCTGTTAGTATGTATTTGTAATATATTATAAATACATTCAGTATGGGCAACTGATACATGTACATGACATGTCCTATTTCTTTTTTATTTCTTTCCCCATACACCTCCATCTCTTAGTTCCCTTCCCATTCACCAAAAGACCTTATCCTCTTTATTTTCTACTATCTTTTATTTTTAAAGGTTATCATTTATTAAAAAATCAATCAGTTGACAAATACTTTGTTATTTTTCTTCCATTCCTGGTCTTATCTAGTCTGTAGCCAACAGATTTATCTGGTTTTCATAAAATTGTAAGCAGTCTGGCCAAGTTTTTGGTCACAAAGATCAGGGCTGCAGGGCCACCTAATTTCTCCTTTCTTCTTCCTGTTTTTGGTAGAAGGATCCAACCTAGACCTCTGAGCAAGCCTTGTAAGCCCTCTGTCACTGAGCTCCAGCTCTTACCCTAATTCCTTTATTCCTAGTCTTCCTGCAACAGGATATCAT
>PVJA010047281.1:0-14728 GCA_004027025.1 Myocastor coypus
GAGGAGGAGGAGGAGGAAGAGGAGGAGGAGGAAAGTAGAAGAAGAAGAAACCTATAACACAGGCCCAGTTTTGGGAAGATTTGAGACTTGATTCTTGATTCTTTGGTTAATGGCAGGCAGTTGTCAGCTCAGATACATCAGGAAGTTCTAATATGTGCACTCTGTCTCATCTCATCCAAGGTGATTCTATGATAATGACATGCAATGTCTTTACTAACTGCTGATTCTCTACTCTAAATAATAATAAATAGATAAATGAGGCCTGCATGTCTACAGATGTGGGATCTATTTCAACATCTAATGGTTTCTCACTTTGAAATGTTAAAGAAAAATAATGTCGGAGTTTCCTGGGAGTGAGTGGAGTAGGAGCAAGAAGATTGTGGACAATTACAGGCATGCCACACGGCCCGGTGACAAGTCAGTGCCTTTTTCGGAAATGAATTAGCATCGTCCGTGTGGGTTGGATCCTTGAAATGTTAGGAGTATTTCACAAGGGAGCTTCTCCCCTAGCTCTGATCTCTAGGTCATGATTTATTTTCCAAGAATAACCTATCCATTTCTACGCTTATTCTTCAAGCTGGTAAAATCACTCTTGGATAAAAATCCTAGAGTCCATGTCTTTGCAAACAAACAGATATTTAAACCAAGCTGTTTGCTCATGGTCAGCACAGACAACAGTACATTGGAGTCTGGAAGCATAATGGGGGGTGCAGAGGGTGAAACGAACCCCTCCATTCACAAAGTCCACATTACGTCTTTCCAGTTGGAGTGAGTTTGTAGGGGTAGCAGTGGGCCAAGTGCCTAACTGCGGTAGGCTCCCCGGGAAAGCTTGTGTCTGGCGTAGCACAGGGTCCTGCTGCTGCTTGACTGAAGGACACTCAAAGGGATTTGTTGTCTGTGACACCAGTGAGCTTTTTGTTTTTAAGAAGCTAGACCTTGAATAGCTACAATAACAAAAGCATTGCACATATGATTCCATTTGGAGTGGAGTCATTATTTCTGCCTGTCATTCACTCCTTTCTAAGCAAAATACACATTCAGACCTGCAATTACAGAATCTAGAGTTTAAAAAGATCTCAGATGTCATCTAGAATTATATCCCTCTAGTGAAAAAAATTATAGAAAATGTGAGAATTTTTTCAATCTTGCATCTCTTTTTATCTTTCTATTCTGTCTCTCTCTCCCCCTCTGGCTGCCCCATTCCCCCCATCAGATATGCTTGTCTGGCCCTGTCCCTCACAATGTGTTAAACTGATTGATTCTACTTGTACTTACATAAGAAAAAAATAATTTTTTTTCCTCATTTGCATAGTAGATCTTCCAATGTCAAGGCATTTAGATTTACCTTCTTCTACCTAAATAAACTTCCCTTTATAATGTAGTTTCATGTATTCACAACCTCACTCTTTTTTGGATATTCTATTTTAAGATATAGAAAAATTTCTTTAGTTAGATTTACTTCAAGACATTTATAGATTTAGTATAAAAATAGATTGGCATCAAAAGTAACTATCGTATATGAGAATTCTGTTGACTACAAACTAATAGTTGGCATGCCTTTCACCATATTTAAACGCAGTTCAGTTCCTCCTCAGCATATGTAATGGTCCATACGCATTTTTCTTTCATAAGAATGTAAAATTCTCCTCAAAGCTGTTTGTACCTAGAAGTGAATTTCTTTCTACTGCTGGCTTGCTGATAGTAGCCTTTTGATATGATAAATGCCTCAGCTCATTTTACATGGGTAGGAAAAAAGACAGTTAACACAAAGCAAATTTCCAGAGGATGGACTTTTACTCCTTTAAGAGAAAAAATTTCAGACATACTATTTTGAGTGAAATTACTTCTAGAATATATTTAGTATTTATCTAGCTTCTTAAATATATGGACTGAACATAATTTACCATCGCACACCAATGCCACCAAGCCACATGTCAGTGCTAAAAGTGTTTTGTTGCAGTTGGTGCTTACGACCCTCAGGACATCAATCTTTCCATTTCTACTGTGACTGTGAGCTCAGTGACTCAGTGCACTTCGGTGTGTGCTATTCTCAGCCACTCTCTCCTGGAGGCAGTTCCTGCCACTTCTCAGAGCGAGGTCATAAACTCAGAGGCCAAGAGACATGACAACTCTTGTCCAGTCACCACCACATCAACTCAGATCAAGAGGCTGCAGATACACGGGAAGCTGCAGATACTCAGGGAAAAGTTGTTTTGAATGTGCAGCATGAAGTCTGGGTCTTGCCTGTGGGCTAACATGTTGGTGCTATGAGCCTTTCCCATCTTGCACCACTGCAATCCATGAGGTGGCTGTCCACCCAGCATGCTACCTTTTACTTCCTCAGGATTTCTTGCTCTCTGAATGCTTGACTACCAGACAAAAACTGGGTTAACAACATTAATACAACCCATGTCTTAGGATTTAAAGTAGTGTTGTATGAGAAAAGCAGGTTTTTAAGCATGGCTTATTTTTTAAAGCATAAGACAGATACTAGAATGTAAAATGTGCCCACCTATATTCATATAGCTCAACACATATTCATTAAGGTTCATGTGTTTGGTATTCGGCTCATAGGTAAGGGGATAAATACTTTCTATCCTGAAGGGGCTAAAACATTAGGAAGAGAACAATGAATAATCTAAACAGCTGAGAAAGAGTGTGACTGAGAAGGCCCTGTATTGCCAAAAGGCCCACACAGTTGCTTGCTGCTCTTGTGCACACACAGCACAGGCAGTCACCTGCCCCCACAATTGTCTCCCTGTGTCTGTATTCACTGTTCCTCATCTTTCATAGGGTGGTGATGTGATTCCACACAGGAGGGCAGAACAAAGGAGGCAGCTTGTCCTACCAGTCATGACAATGGCTACCACTCTGATCCTCTCATTAAAACTACTTCATTGTTTCACACTATTATGAGGACTGCTTATCCCACTGAACTGCAGTGACCTGATTTCCCTGGTTAAGCCACTCATTTACATTTTTAAATCTTCACTTAAAAAAAAATCCTCAACTCTGTCTATTGGAAGAAACTGTTCTGTTTTCTTATTTTTCTCTCTAAGGATTGGGCTTTTTTAAAGTTTAAAGTACCATCTTGCTTTTGTCGGTTAGAAAAGCACATATGATCCCAGCACTCGGGAGGCTGAGGCAGGAGGATCGGTGTGAGTTCGAGGCCAGCCTGGGCTACAAAAGTGAGCTCAAGGCTAGCCTCAACTGCATAGAGAGACCCTGTCTCAAAAAGAAAAAAAAAAAAAAGAAAGAAAAGCACATATGTACATTATCCTGCCCGGAGCAGGAGGGGGGTTGGATACTCACTGCCCCAGCCAAATGGTCATAGAGTCTGTGTCACTGGTACCTTAAAAAGAGGACAGTCTGAACAGGAAAAACCTGAATCACAGCCTGATCAAGCTGCCGATATGGAGCTGACACTCACCTCTGCCAGTCCTTTCTGAACATCTGACAGAATGCACAAGCAAGGAGAATGCTAACTGCATGTTTTACTTGCATGTAAAGTATCTCTGCATCCATCAGACATCCTAAGGCAGAGTGTTCCTTTTCACAAAATGGAAATGTCAGAACTGTGTGAGCTCAGTCTCTGCATTAGAGAGAACCAACCACAAACACTGTGCCACTCAGCATTCTAGTCACGGACTCCAAGCAGTTTATTTCTGCAGTTCATTCTGAGGAGGTAATGACTAGGAAAATGACAAAGAAAACTGTTACTGACCATTAGTGAGCAATCACTCTGTCATATTACCAAGATAATTTAGATAAATGCGTGTTTCACTGTCTCCCAGGGAGACAGGCTGCTGACGTCTTTGATAATGGCAACCTACATAAAGACTGCTTTTGATAAATGCATTGTTTCACCACATAGATATAAAATAGTTGCTTCTGTGCTTGCCCGCTGGATATATTGATGCTCTTTATAGAAGGCTGTTTTTGTTTTATTTTATTTTTTTTAATAAAAGAAGTCTGTCAATTCCCTTTGTCCAGGGATGGGTGCTGAACTGTCCCTAAGAGGGTCTCTCAACCACTGTGAAAAGCACTGTTTGGAAACAAGGTGTCTAATAAATGAATGCCAAGCATACCATATTTTTGTTCAATTGACTTCTATTATTTTAGCACCTGCTAATTACACACTATTGATATTTGGAGGCCAGTGACAGATTTTTCAGTTCCAGCTGGGTAATATGGCTTTTTGCAAATGCGCTTTTCCTGACCCCACCATTAGCAGGATTCTGGCTGCCACGTTTTGAGGGTCATGAGCAAATCAGGTTAAAGGAAGCAGGAAAGTTACAGATTTCAACATAGAAAATGAAACTCATCTAGTGGAGCTTGCCAAATATTTTCGTGTGTGTGAGTGTATGCATGCGTGCATGTGTGTGTGTGTGTGTGTATGCGTGTGTGTGTGTGTGTGTGTGTGTGTGTGTTGTTCTGAATCAAACCTAGAGTTCAGTACATGCTACACAAGAGATGTACTACAGAGCTAAATGCTCAGCCCTTATTTTGCTTTATCTTTATAGTTTAGACATGGTCTTGTGTCATGTAGGTCATTTAGTGCTAGAGAAAATTAGGAGCTACTCTGCCATTGTCAGTGTGAATAATGCTTAATTAAATTCAGAGAATATTTGGCCTTCACAAAATATTGGGCAAAAAATAGACCTTACCTACATTCCATTTTTTTTTTTTTTTTTGTCTTTTTGAGACAGGGTCTCGTTATGCAGTTGAGGCTGGCCTTGAGTTCACTTTTGTAGCCCAGGCTGGTCTCGAACTCGCACTGATCCTCCTGCCTCAGCCTCCCGAGTGCTGGGATTACAGGTGTGCGCCACCACGCCCAGCTTACATTCCATTTTTTAAAGCAGTTACAGAAACTGCCCCAGGAATATGCCTGGACTTTATAGTCAAATAGAATAGGTTATGGTAGCTAAGTGTCCCACTGTTGCCAAACCATACTGCAGCTGTGCAAATGACCACAAAATGAGTTTTTCCTAGCATGTTAAAAAGGAGGTAAAATAGTATCTAAGTTTTAGAATTGTCGTGACACTGGCAGAGATAATAAATATAAAGCTGTGAGGAGAATAATTGTGATTTAACAGCTGAAGAGCCCCACTTGGTAATAACCAAAGGTGGTTTTACATTTAGCATATAATATCTGTGGGATAAGAACAAACTCCCTGTCACTTGCCATGTGTTGTTATTTAAATGTAAAGACTTACAAGCATTGAGAGCAGTGTTTTGGGGTGGGACACAGAGAAGTGCTTAAGTCAGGAAGGGGCTAACTTCATCAATGGGTCCACTCACTAGCTGAATGGGCTTTTGGGAGATGGGGCCTGGCTGGAGAGCCCTAGTCCTGATGCTGTGTCTTTGAAGAGTACCTCATGTTCCTGGTGCCTCTGTCTGGTGCTTTTCTTTTTTCCTCTGCATTGTGGCCACTTTGAGATGAGCAGTTTTTCTTTAGCATGCACCATCATGAGTCAGTGTCACCACAAGCTTTAGAAAAGTGGAGGCAGTTAACCATGGCCTGAGACTTCTGAAACCATGAGCCAAAATAAATAATTCCTTTCTTGAATTTTTTTTTTTTTTTTTTTTTTTAGATATTTGATTAGAGCAACAAGGATGTGAGCAAACACCATATTGTGGGGAGCCGCCTTGTGAGAACCTCTCTATTGTAATGCTGAAACAAGAGCATTCCTGTGTCTTAAGACCTCCCTTGGTTGCAAGGTAACCGCTGATGCAGATTCTGTTTTCCCTGCTACCTTTACTTAAACCCCATTCACTTCTTCAATAAACGATACTTGATCAGAATCCTGTCTTGTCTCCATTTCTCGTGTTTCTTGCCCTGTCTTTGTCTTAATCCCCAATCCTTCCCCAGGTGAGAACCCATGTACAGACCTACTGACCAGGCCACCATATTAATAGAAAGAAAGGCAAAGATCTACAACATCTACATATAATTAAGTACATGTAGATAGTAGGAATAAATTCTAGGATTCTAGTGCAAAAGAAGGTGATTGCTAGCAATAATTTATTACATGTTTCAAAATAGCAAGAAAATGTTTTGAATGTCACCAACAGAAAGAAAAGGTTAGTGCTTGAAGTTTAAGGCAATACATATTCTAATTATCCTAATTTGAACTTTATACTTTTTGTTTTATTGTATCAAGAATCAAACTCGTGGCCTCATGGTTACCTAGCAGGACATTATGTATTTCAATACATGTCTAGAGATCCCAGACCTTATCTCATAAATATGTACTTTTCATGTGTCATTTGAAATGAAAAACTAATTTGCAATTATTAGCTCTTTATCATTATTATATCTTTTACTTCATCTTACACACATAACATGTCCTCAGTGAGCTTCCCATTTGGAATTTAATGTGACTGTTTAGTTGAAGGATACTGCTGCATGGAGCTGCCTCCCTCCTGAGGGCTGAGCAGTTGGCCCGCTCCCACAGCAGGGCACGCTGCTGACGACAGGGCAGCTGCACCCGCTCCACTGCATGAGATGCTCCCGAACCACCAAAGGGACTCCCTAGGCTCCACTCTTAAAAATCACTGTTATATCCCATTTGTCCTTAGGTATCTGTCTCTCTTTCTTTCTTTCCTTCCTTCTTTCTTTCTTTCTTTCTTTCTTTCTTTCTCTCTTTCCTTCCTTCCTTTCTTCTTTCTTTTTTTTTTTTTTTTTTTTTTGCCAGTACCATGCTGATGTTATCACAGTAGCTTCCTAATAAAACTTTCAAGTCAGGAATTGTGATGCCTCCTGTTTTGCCTTTTTTGCCCAGGATTGCTTTTTCTGATAAATGCTGTTTCTCACAAGTGCTGTAATGACCCCATGACTATAACTGTCACCATGTGATTAGATAAGCGCTACTCCTCCTTCCTGGAAAGCACCTATTTTTAGAAACTAGACCATCTCCTGTATAAACTGCTGCTTTCCTATCCTTGATGTTGATGAAATTCCTGACTGGCAAGTGTTACGGTATTGTCCGTCTGCTAAAAGCCTTGTTCATTCCCATTTATTGGCCTTCAGGAGTATCTCTGGCTACTCACCATAACAATAAAACAAATAATCATACGTGCATTCTGTATAAGCAGCAGCATTGGGGCTGTTGACCTGCACAATAATCACCTAAGCATTTTCTATCCACTGATGGATGAGACATTGATTCACTGCACAAATAATCCAAAATTCCAGTGGCTCCCATCTTACTCATAGCAAAATTAAGTTTCTTATGATGGCCCATGAGATCTAGACCACATCTTTGAAACTTGACACTTTGATCCTTATTGCTGTACTTTATTTTTTCTTACAGAAACTCTCAGCTTCCAAAATACTAGATTGTATTTCTCCATTGTCATGCTTATTGTTAACTGCTGGTCTCCTACTTTTAGAATGTGCAACCGCTGTTTCATATGCAATTTTGTTTCCACCACCATTGTGTCTCAGCTGTGTGCTAAGGTATCTGGTCTGTAATAGCCACTGTGTACATTGCTGTTAACTGAATAAATGAAATACCTGTCTAGACTTCTGACATTTGAGTCTTGCTCAGTGCCTCTGATAGGACTGGTATTGTGTCCTGTAATGATTTCAGGCTTCCAGTCTTCAGCCTTCCAGTCTGGTATCTGCCTACTATCTAAACCTGCTAGGAAAGGATGAAGAGTTAGCCATCGTTCATAAGCAGTCTAATTCTTATTTTGCTATACCTCTGCTGATACAGAAATTTTAAAACATCAAATTATCTCAGGTAAAAAAAAAATTTTGAAGATATTCCATGATACCCCAATTGATGGGTTAGAGACTGTCTGTTATAGCTTGGATCTCACTTTTTGAGGAAGAGAAACATTTTCCTCAGGCAGAAGCCTTTTAAGTGTTAGTAGGTAAAGTACACCTAATGACTGTATATTTCTTAGGCTCGCCACTTACAGCTCTCCATTCAATATTTTTCACCAGGCGAAATTCCTAAGAGATTTATTTCTCAACCTGACATTAACTTGAGTGCAAAATGCTGCGGATATGGACTCATCCCAGCATCAGTCCCCCTTCCTGTCGTTCCATGCTAATGGCTTTTGTGTCACTCCCACTCCTGACTCACAACTCAAGAAAGTTACTCTATAGAAAACCCTATTTGAAAGCAGCAAACTCAGTTCTCTCAGGAAAACAAAGACTGATTTGGATGTTTATTTTCCCTTTCCTGTCATCAGCATGAGGTTGACTGAAAAGAAAAACAAAGAAATCAGAAAATCCAATGAGCTCTTCATGGGGTTTCCCAATTTCATTTTGTGGTTTCTGGAAGAAAAATCTATCATAAGAACTTATCTTTGGCACTGAGTATTGGAGGTGGGGCAGGTTGCAGTCCACGGTGTATGGCTTTGAGTGCAGGTCTTCCTTTTTCTCTCCCTGGGCTTGGCACGTTACAGAGGAAACTTTTAGTGAAATTATAAAGCTTTCACATACCTCTTGTTTCCCGGCCAGCGGATGGATAAAAAAGAAATCAAAATTATGTGCAGCCCTAAAGTACTGGCTTTTTGTACTGTGAAGATTTTTCCTTTCATATTGCTTTTTGTGTATCCTTCATCCTTCTCCTAATTTGTAAGAAGTGGCCATGAAGGGCCCGGTGGGCAAGGAGGGAGAGGAAGAAGACTCTGTTATGGAGGCAATGAAAACTGAAGCTGAAAATATAGGAAGATGAGCCAGATCTGCACAAAAGATCAGTAAGACTGCAGCTCCTGACTGACTCAGAAATAGAGAAGACAGGAATAATTTAGACACAGAGGCCACGTGTGTGTGTCTCAGACTAGCACACAAGTGCCTGACAAGTGCCTTCAACTGTTGGCTCAGTGTGGGGTGAGGGAAGAGAAAGGGCTTCTCTGGTTGCCAAGCGAACCTGAAATCTGTAAAGTAATAAGTGCAGATGGATGGCAAGCTTGTTCTACAGAAGGAGGTAATTGGGACCCACTCTTCCTGTTCATCAAATAAAAGTCTTTTTAATTCTGTAGGAAATGATAAGTGTCAGCCAGGCTGGGTTCTGGTGCTCTCTCAGTAGGGCTGCTCTATTTATGAAAGATAGGGCTCTTAGTGCATTGAAATTGGAAACTGCTCTAAAATTAAAGTCCTGATTATTTCACACATCTGCCTTCATCCTTTCTCGGGGCATCTGTAATGGGAATCAGCTTCCTAGCCCTTTCTCAAGGAGGCACTCAATGGCAGAATAGGCATATTGCTTGTCCCTCTTTGGAGCCACTGTGCAAGGCAATCGCCATTGTCCTACAACTGAAACACAAGCAAAGCTTCAAGGGAGCCTGCTGTTGAGCAGAGCTGTGCAGGTGTCTTCTTTGTTAACCCAGGATTGGATCTGACTGCACTGACCCTGGCTGCAGACACCCCTCCATGATAAGTGGGGAACATGCAGTTGTTGTTCCAAATGTACAGCCGAAACTGTCTGTTCAAAAGGCAGGAAGTGTAGGTGCCTGGCTGGTCTGACCTCTCAACTGCCCCAACCTCAGCTGCAGTGCCTCTGGAGAACGAGATAAGACACAAAAATGATACTTATGTCATACAATATCTATTATGAGAAGGAAACAATGAAGAACGACTCTAGTTCAATCATTTCAGAGTTGAGGAAATGAGGCTTAGAGAGGTGAGATTGCTTCCCCCACCCCTAGGTCATGTGTGTAGGGCTCACGTTCCCTTCCCTTAGTTCTGTTTTCTCCTCACTGCCCCAAGGCAGTCTTCAGAGGAACCAGCTGCATGAGACTCACCATCTTTACCATGACAGAAAAAGGGGAAGTGGGACCTTAGAAGGAGCCTGGCCACTTCCCCAGCCCACTGATGTACTTGTCCATGCCCCAAGGCTTAGTAGCATGTGTCAGCCACAGATTTCATGTCACAATGAGTCACGAGTTTCACAGAACAATCCGTCCTAAGAGGGTCTAAATTAAGGCCCCATAGTTAGACTACTAAGAATATCTTATGTTCAAGGAAAAAGTGATTTTTCAGTCGCTCAATGGCCATTTCCACTCAGTTTTTACTGGTTCATTCATGAGTCCCAGAAAAGATACTGCCTTCTAACAAGAATTTATTTAAGGCCAAGGAGATAGCTAGCAGGCTAAGCACTTACTTAGGCAAGCACAGGGACTGGAGTTCTATCTCTAGCATGTCAGCCACCAAGTTGGGGCACGGAGGCTCATGTCCGTAATCCCAGTGCTGGAGATGCTGCAGACAGGAGGATAACTATGAGTCCAAGCTGAGTAGTGAGAACTTGTACGAAATACATTTTAAAAAAGAATTTACTTAAAAGCAAATTTGCACAGCAGATAGCCCCTCATCTTTCCCAAGTGTCACTGGCATGTACAAGCCAGGGTAGGAGACAACACTATCCATTGCCTGTATCTTAGTTCTGATGAGTGCTGCCACCTGAAATAACACAGTGCACAGACTGTGAAGTCTACCCGTGCAGCAATCCTTGGCCAGAATAACAAGTCTACCTTCTTGATGGACAAGGAGACAAAAATTGAGAGAGGAATCAAGCTTGATTCAGTCATTAATAATGGAAAATGTTATAAAACTATTATTTAAGCTTTCTGGACATCAGTTTCCACATCTGTAAAATGGATAGGTTAGAAATAAAATTTCTGGGGCTAAAATTATGTGACTGGTTGCATCTTTCTATTATGGAAAAAGTACCAAAATAGCCTCTGTTCATATTATATTTTAAAAATATTTTAACAGCTCATAAAATTGTTCCTTTGCTATTACTTATTTGTTCTAACTGGTTTAGAACATTGGATCTTTTTATATTAGTACAGGTTTGTCATGCATGAAGTTTGCATCCACTAGGGGGAGTAGATGCAGGTATATAGCAGTTTCTTCTTTTTTTTAATGTCTTTGATTGTTGCAGGGTCTCACTACACACCTTGGACTTGTGGTCATCCTCCTGCTTTTAGCCTCCCCAGCACTGGAATGATAGGCAAACACCATTATACCAGGACTCTGACCCACTCAGCCCATCCTGGGGGTGGGGCTGGCGCAGCATGATATGCTGGAGACCAAATAGAGGTCCCTGAGCTTAACCAAGTCTGCCCAAACAAGCACCTTAGTCCACCAAACCATCTCACCAGCTCTAGTTTCTTTCTTTTTTAAATTTCCTTCCTCAACCTACTCTGTCTCTGAATCCTCTTTCCCTATATTCATTTTTATTTTCATTATTATTGGCTCATGTTTATGACATGTAATGTCTCCACTGACTGTGGGTTAAATCTTGGTGCCTGCAACTAATACATTTTAAATCATCCTAATTCCCCTCCCCCTTGGTCTCCTACACACTTCCCAATGGCCAAAGGTCCATCTCTTTATTTCCTTCCATCCACTCTTTTTCCATTTTATCTGTCCTTTGCATTACTCAAATGAGAGCTACCATATGGTACTCCATTATTATACTTTCTAACAGTAAAAGACAAAAACTAAAAATTGGTATCACTTATGAGTATTAATGCAAAACCCCTTGACTAACAACAAATAACTGTTGAGTATTATAATTTCTTTAAGTTTTAAAATTATTTCAGTGACATTTGACATATTTATCATACCTCAGGAAAATTATGTACTTTTCAACTATCTTTACTGTTAAATTAATTTGTTTTATCATAGTGAATTGAGACTAGTCACATGTTTTAACTGGTAATATTTTAGATATAGGGAACTTCATCTTTATATATCAAAGTATATGTATGTATATGAACAATATATATTTTTCTTTCTAAGTTCTAGTATGTCAACTCCATTGCATTTACTTGGCATTTCTAGGTCATGCCATTGTACGGCTCACACTGATATTTAAGAACTACTGTAGTGTACCAGTGTCCTTGGTGTGAACAAACTGGAAGACAAAACTGTCTCTCCTGCATGCCTGCATCATTCCATCTCTCTGTGATTTCAGGCCATAGAAAAATTAACCAATCTACTACATTAGTAAAACATGCACTGAAAACTGTTCACTAAAACATTCATGACCTTACAGAGGTTAAATAACTTACACAATTGCACCAAATAGATAGTGGAGCTAAGATCACAAACCAAACAAAGTTCTCATAAATGCCTTAGAGAAGAGCACCTGAAGCCTCCTTCAGAATTTGAGGCAAACATAGAGCAACACATATGATGGACAAAATGTTCAACCACGTAAACGTGTGCACCATGTAAACAGAACTAAATATTTTGTACTTGCTGTGCAGAATTCCTGTGGCAACAAACACAAACTCAAGGGAAGAGCTACTACTACGTCAGCTATTTGCATTTTACAGACAGGATAGGTAAAAACAATGTATTTTTAGTTTGATGAAAATGAATGCATGCAAAAGACATCTTAAATAATGTATGACTGTTCAGGTCTTTCTAAATCCTTTTTATATTTAGCTGAATTTCAGTATAAATTGATAGTGGACAGTATTTTTTCTTTGTGACTTTTTGCCTTTAATAATGTATTCAAATTTTACTTATAGAAGAAAAATCATGTCTATCATAACTTTGCCCCTCACAATTTACCAGTTAATGAATATTAGTTGAACGCCTTCTCCTTGCCCCAGAAATATTGCCTGCCTCGGGGCCTGGCTGGATGGCTCAATGGTCTAAAGCGCCTGCTTAGGAAACCTTAAGTGGCTGCAGGGACCGCGGTTTGATCCCCGGCACCACATGCTGCACCAGCCCTGCCCTCGGGGCGGGCTGAGCCTGCCATAAAAATGAGTGCATAAACAAACAAAGGTTCTGAAACAAGAATAAAAATAATACATAAAATAAAAAAAAATCTTAAAAAAAAAAAAAAAAGAAATATTGCCTGCCTCAGTGGAAATTTGTAGTCACAGCCTTGCTACATGAATCCTTGCCTCTATGTTTGATTTTCAGGGGAGAAAAACTTCACAATTTATAAATCAACTCCTGATGAACATCCTGGAAATTTTTCCAATTTTGTTAAAACAACAATTAGATCTTTATTATATGACATTAGAAGTCAAGCCCTTGGAAAAAAAAAAAGTCATGGATTCTGCTGACTCCACAATTTGTTTTTATTTCGTCTGATCGGTACATATCTTATATATACACTAAGCCTCTTTCAGGTTTTGTTCTGAAAAGCCAACAACCAAGGGCATATTTTAAATTAATCAAACCTGCTTCTGAGAGATAAGCTAAATTAATTCTTTAGAAGGTAGATGCGAAATGCAAACTTACGTATTCATCATTATATTTAGCTTCAAGAAATAACCTTATATAATCCCAAAGCGAATTTAAATGATTACTAAACCTCAGCTTCAGATCTGAAGCAGAAAATAAACTTCTAAAAGAACATAGCCGGGCGTGATGGCGCACGCCTGTAATCCCAGCACTCAGGAGGCTGAGGCAGGAGGATCGATATGAGTTCGAGACCAGCCTGGGCTACAAAAGTGAGCTCAAGGCCAGCCTCAACTGCATAGCGAGACCCTGTCTCAAAAAGACAAAAAAATAAAAATAAAATAAAATAAATAAATAAATAAAAGCATAATTTTCTATAGTAATAGGGTATATTCAGTATATTTCAAGTTTTATATATTTATATCATTTAAATGTTGAGAGTATAATTCATTCAAGTAAGTCATGGTTTATTAAGCACTGTTGTGTGCTGTGAACATAGAAAAACACATATACAATAGGATCAGTCTACCTAGAGAGAAAAGTCTGAAGTCAGTTAGACACATGTAAACAATTCTATATGATTGAAAATAAGTGGGAAAGATTAAAACTTCTTGGTTTCCTAAAGCCATGGGATAGCCTTACTGCCTTTGGTCAGATTGTTTGTCTCTGCCCCCTAGTTTGATCACAGCCTGATGTCCAGTTCTCTCTAATCCAACACTGCTTATTGAAACCTCATGTGACCATTGCCTGACCTAATGAGAGACTGCTATGTCCCCTTGAGCTGAGGCATTTTTTTGTTTTTATTTTATTTTATTTTATTTTATTTTATTTTGAAGAGTCAAAACAAAGCAAAAACATAACAGAAACAAAGACAAGAACAACATAACATACAAAAATACACATGTTACAGAATTTCAAAGCAAGAACAGCTAATTAACAGTAGCTGTTCTATTATCTATTTGTATCATCAAATCTGTTGCTCAGATTAACAGGTATTGTTATGCAAGATTGAACAAATAATTGAACATTACCGTTTACTTTCAAGAAACCTAATTTTTTCTTGCCTTTGCTTTTATTTTTACTTTTTAAAAATATTTTAACTAGGGTATAAGAATAATTGATAAGACATTAGAAATGGTATGATGATTGTACAAATGATTCCCATTAGTTTTTTGAAAAAAGAGTGAATGTGTAGAATTTTCACCTTGACTAATTCTGTATGCTGATAGCTGTGATCTAAGCAACAACATAGAGGACAACAATATGTAATATAAAAACCACACTCAATAACTCTCATCTTTATGAGACAGTTTTTAAAAACATTAGCATATATGCAAGCCTTAAACAACCTATAAAAAGAGAAGAGCCTCAGTGAAAGCCAGGAAGGAGTCTGGCAACATTTCAATGGGTGCGAAATCCCACTCTAGAAATTCTCTAAAAATATCCATTGATTGTTTAACCTGAAGATTTCTAGTTTGCAGGGGCTGGGGAAATAGCTCCGAGGCACAAGTGCCTGCTGGGCAAGTGCAAGGTCGTGAGTTCGAACCCTGGTCCCACAAAAAA
>PVJA010047282.1:0-14731 GCA_004027025.1 Myocastor coypus
AAGAAAGAAAGAAAGAAAGAAAGAAAGAAAGAAAGAAAGAAAGAAAGAAAGAGGGAGATGAGAAAATATGTTCCCAACCAGAACTGTGTGTGTGTGTGCATGTGCGTGCGTGCGTGCGTGCGTGCGTGCGTGCGTGTGTGTGTGTGTGTGTGTGTGTGTTTTACAAGGCAGGCTTCAGGCTTCTACTGGCCACCTGTAGAATCAGGTGAAGAAAAATGCAGAAGGACCTTTTTTCTTTTCTTTTGTATTTTTATGGAAAGATCTACAGGGTGTTCAGGGCCTCACTGCTAGATCAGACTCCTAGTGATCCGCCTGTTGACAGCCTCCCAAGAGCTGGGATTACAGGCGCGTGCCACCATGCCCAGTCTCAATTGCCATCTCAGCATGTCCCAGGGGTGGGGCCAGAGATCAAACCCCTGGCCTCTGTGCCTGCTGGTAGGCACTTTAATCTGCTGAGCTGTTTGGCTAGCCCCTAAAAAGACCTTCTGCAGACTGAAGAGCCAAATGTTCCAGCCACAGATGACACACCTGGAATTCACTGCTGAATTTCACTGGAGTCTGAGCCAGAAGCCAGAGATCTCCACGGGATGGCTGAAAAGTCTGACATGGAAGCTGAAGGAACTCCCTGGGAGCCAAGAAAGATGCTGGGGAAGCCTAAAGCTCCTCCAAGGGAGTAGAAAGGACTCTTCCTTTTTCATTCCCTTCATGCAGTATGAGGGCGGGAACGAGGCTTGCTGTCTGCTGCTCCCCACCTTTTGCTCTTGCCGTTTTGCTGTTTTCCACCACCATCAACTGCTGCCTTCTGCCATATTCCATGCTGCCTTGGAGCCAGCTTTTCATGGACTGAAACCTCAGTGAACTGTGAGCTAAATAAACCTTTCCTTCCTTCATTTTGGGCATTGTTTTGTCCTGGAAAAAGAGAGAGAGAGAGAAAGTATCTAAGGCACCTGTGTTTCTTAAACCACCTATGTGTTCCTTGTCACTATCAACACGCAAAACGCCTGAAGAGCACAATCCTCATGAATCTCCCTGCTACTACAAAGTTTCACGGCTTGAAAGCCCGCCCCTCTACCGCTAGACTGAGTTAATCACGGATGCTGGAGCAATAGCAGCAGCAACTTCCAGCCAACCATAGCCACTGCTAGGGCTCTGTCCCTCTTCACAGGCCCTTTGCTAAAATCTGCAATTCAGTGGACATTTACTAAGACTGTAAAGCTTCTGCTAAACCCTGGCTTGATCTTAGAGTGAAAGCCTGTCTTCCAGATCATGTGTGGATCTAGGCTGGTGGCCAGTTTCTTATACTCCCTCTTTGCTTCCATTGCTCGAGAGTCCTTCTCCTCACAGCTGTCTTCTTACAGAGAAAACCCCTAGGCTTGACATGAGCCTTCTTGTCGGATGTCCAGCAGCCAGGCGGCCTTCTTCCCACACTATCTTCAGTTGCTAATTCTCTCAACTTTCCTTGGAGAGCAAAATAGCAGAATCCTATTTCTTTGTAATTTAAGACATGTTTTCAAATCCTGGGGATTTTTTTTTATTCTTTGTTTTGATAAATCAAAGTGAAACGCTGAACTCTTGAACTTGCTGCCAATTTTTTGATTGTCCCTGTAATCATCTGGGCTCAAGTGATACTACAGCATTTTAGTGTCTAGCAGAACATTTTCAAACATAAATTCTCAACTTAGGTGATTTTTTTAGGTTTAACTAACATTTTAAATGTGAAAACAAAAATTAGAAAGAAGAAACCCAGCAAAGTCTATTTCAATTTCTTGATTTTTTTGAGACATGTTCTATAACTCAGGCTGGCTTTGATTTCATAATCCTCTTGTCTCAGACCCCCAACCACTGTGCCAAACCCAATTTCAGATAGATAAGAGAGAGAGAGGGAGAAAGAATGAGAGAGAAAGAGAGAGGATAGATAGATGATAGATAGATAGATAGATAGATAGATAGATAGATAGATAGACAGATAGATAGATAGATAGATAGATAGATAGATAGATAGATAGAATGGTACCTCTGCTCATGAATACTTATGTTTTCAACAAGTTTAGTTTACAAAAGGAAGCATATGACAACATTGTGGTTTTGTCTGCCAATGGCATCAGGTGACAACCACAGCCATCTTTCCCAGGCAAACACAAATGTGTCCATCTTTTCCAAAATTGTAAACCAAATTAATGTCATGAGCCAAGGTATCACAGTGTGATACATACTACTTTTTCAAGTGCTTTTAAAAGTTACTAGTGCATGTTAGCAACACCTGACAACTGAGCTCATGGTGTGGAGCGGGCGTCTGTGCATAGCACATCTCAACTCTCTTTCCCCTTCCCTGTCGACTGCCTCTTTGCAGTGGTGTCAGATTCATTAGCTTATCTTGCAGGTCCTTATAGTTAGTCATCACACATGCCAACTAACAACCAGACTCTCAGGCCAAGAAAACATAAAACACCTAAGGCAATTAAACTAATTTTTAGATGCATGGTCCATGCTGCTGCACTACAATAACTTGTTTCTCTCTTGTCGTGTTGTTTCTCTTTTGTTTTTTTAATTTTATATATTGGACTTCTTATCTGTGTCATATTTAAGCTTGCGTGTGATTTACTTCACTTAATGTTATGGTTCCAAGGTGCATTTATCTTATAAATGAGTCAAGTTTATCTTTCTTTATGACAGACTGGTACTCCATTGTGTATAAATAGTACATCAGTTTCTTTAAAAAAAAAAAAAAAAAAAAAAAAAAACATTGTTGATACATTTGATCCTATTGGTAAACCAAAGTCTGGGGAAAAGAAATATATCCAAAATATAGCTGAAAATGCAGAGTTCTTTAATTGAGCTTATTGTGCCTAGGTTCCATTTCACCCATTTCTCTATGTCTGAGTTGCAGATGTTTTTCTCCTTTCTTTTCATTTTCCAGGTATTTGTGGCCCCCTGGTGCCTCAGGTTAAGTGAAGTAACTGGGCTGCAGTAACCAGTGCTTCCTTCTTTAGCTCACGAGTCAGGACCTGTGTGGTTCTGCACTGCCGAGATGCAGACATCTGCTCTGCCTCCATTGTGTGGTCCTGCCAGCGCCAACGAGGAGGCTCTGGAGTTGCAAGGGGGGATCCCTAACTCACACAACTTCTTCAGCTTCTAATAGACCTTTAATCTTTCTTTTCATTTTTCTTTTCTTTCTTTCTTTGGTACAGGGCCTTGCAACAAGCTCAGGCTCCTCAGCACTGGGGTTATAGATACACACCACTATGCCCCATTTGGGTGGCCAAATCAGCACACTCAGGGTGCTGGGGCCAGCAAGGCATTGAGGGATCAAACCGAGGTCCTTGCTCTTGCCAGGCAGGAACTTGGAACACTGAGCTATCTTCACAGCCATAAATGTTCGTTCATAGATGTTCATTTTATAGTTTAGAATCAGCAAACTCAAGAGAACCTGGAAGGGTAGAAGACACAGATAGTTGGCGAGCAGCATACGTCATGAGAGGGAACTTCTGGCATGGTTTCCGCTCTCTCTCTCTCTCTCTCTCTCTCTCTCTCTCTCTCTCTCTCGGACAGGGGCTACAGGGTCTCACTATGTAGATTAAACTCATAGTGATCCTCCTATTTTCAGCCTCCCATTAGCTGGGATTATAGGCACATGTCATCACGCCCAGTCTCAATTTTCATCTCAGTGTGACCCTGGGGCAAGGCCAGCATGGCACACCAGGGATCAAATCCCAGCCATTGCGCTCTGACTAAACAGGCACCTTAGTCTGCTGAGCTATCAGGCCAAACCTTATGCTTTCTGTCTTTACCTGAGACTCTCCAATGTTGTGAATTGTTCAGCATGAAAGAACAGCTTCTGTGGCTTTATTCCAATCTTATTTTCCTAGTGCATTGAATTTCCCAGAAAGTGGGTAACACTGTATGTAACAAATGCTGCTCTCTGAGGATCATCAAATGGTGCTGAGGGAAGTACGATGAGGAGCTTGTCAGTAGGAGCCTCTCCCATCATTAAACTTTGACACAAAATGTGAGGCTCTGATACAGAGGGGCTCGCTTTACTCTATCTACAACTTGGACATCTAGTCTACCTCAGTGTATGCATAAAAAATGAAAGACAATATCCAGTCATATCTACTTTGAATGTACTCCTGCAAGTCCGCCGCATGTCATTGCTTGCCAACACACACTTTTCATGTTTTAATGAATCACTAAACAACATTCACAGCCTGACTGACTTAGAAAAAAGCTACCACATCCTTTCAGGGAAAGAATTCTCATCAGCCAGGCTGCTGGTCAGTTTAAGCAGAAACAAATTCAATATTGCCAAAACAACATAAAAGAAAATGCATGCTGCTGTATTAAAAATGTTTTCACATTGCGCAAACAAACAGAACCAACAAGTGAGATCCACCCAGGGTGACAAATAGACACCAGCTGAGAATGAGAAAAAAAAAGTACAGGAGCAGCATAAGGACTGAGAAACTACACTCTGACCCCAAGATCTCCCAGCAGGTAAGGCCGGGTGATTGCCCTGTGCAGAGTGTCATGCCTGCAGTGTTGGCCCACATCTAAAGGCTGAGCTTGTTAGTAAGGAATGAACTGTAGCAAGCCCTCCTGCCACATACGTGGGGAATTCATGTAATACCAGGAGCCTCATAAGCATATCAGTAACTCACATCTGTGGAAAATGTGATTTGCAAAATACGTTACAGCATCTAGATAGCTAATCTGAGCACCACACAGATGAACACATCCACACTTACATTTCTTAACCAGTGGGACTGTGCTCTTGAGAATGTTTAATAATCTCTGGAAAACTTTTAGAGCATCAGAACTATCTGGATACTCTTCACAAGTGGTGAGCAGAGGCCAGAAGGTCTGGTAAGCCTCCTGCAGTGCATAGGACAGATTGGCACCAAAGATCTACCCAGCCTAAAACTTCAATAGTGCTGCTCTTGAGAAACTCAGATCTCAGTATGAGTAATGGTTCCTCTGCATAGTAAAATTTTAGAGTGACTGTCATTTCATCTTCATGCTTTTTCTATATTATGGTTTATTTACCAAAAGCAGATATTTGAGCTTCATTTATCAAGGAGATTCCACTGGAGAAAAATAATTATTTTGATACATATGAATTAATGTGAATAGATTGAAGACTTACATAAATTTTATTCACAAAATATTGGCCATCTTGTTGTTAGGCGAATCCAGACTCTATTATATAACTTCCTATTGACAAGGAGTTTGTATTGCTTTCCACTGTTACAGCTATTCAGCTTCTGATAGTCATATTGTAACCCCCAAACTGAATTTTCTATTCTTAAGTACAGTAGGAGAATAATATTAAAAGGCTCCATGCATCAAATGCCAGTGGAGTGATTAGAAATCAAGGAAAACCATTGCTCACCATCCCAAAGCATGCCCATCATCCCTGCCCCCAAAAACTAAATGCCAAAGGAACCCTCCTATTCAGTGATGTAGCAATTAAAATTCTTAAATACACTTCTGAACTGTCTCAGTTACTCTTCTCTTGTTGCTGGCACAAATACCCAACACCTAAAATGATGGAAGGAAAGGTTTGTTTAGGTCACACTACTGGAAGTTTCACTCTATATTTAGCTGGCTCCAAGGCAGACTGGCACATGGCAGAGTCTAGCAATTCATGGCGGTGGAACAACAACAACAGAGAGAGTCTGTCTCTCTGTCTCATTTATGCTACATTCAGACTCTCTGCCTCTGGCTGGGTGTATCGCTCACACCCATAATCCCAGCAGTACTAAAACCCATAATCTTAATGAATCACCCATAATCCCAGTGGATCATGAGTTAATCTCAAACTCTAGAAGTCACTACCCCATGACTGCATGAGGCTTTTGAGGGACAATTAAACACAAACCATAACATTCAACCCCTGGGCCCTCAAAGTCTCATACACATCCATTTGTGCAAAAGATATTTTAGTCCTTCTCTAAGCATTGCCAAAGTTTCAACAGTTTCGGCATTGCTGAAAATCTCAAGTCCCAAATCTCCTCCAAGATCCAAGGCAAGCTTTTAACTATGAGCCCCTGTCCAAAAAAGAAAGTGAAAAACAGTCAACATTCAAAGGCACAAGATAAACATTACCATTCCAAAAGTTGCAAACAACAGGGGAATACTAAACACTGGAACCAACACAAGTGCAAAATCCAGCAGGGCAAACATTGAATCCAATAATTCCATCTGGAACATCCAAAGCAGTCTGCACTGAATTGTGAGCTCCAGAGGCCTTACGTGGCTCTGATCCTAAGGTGCTCTTGGTAGTAGCTTCCATGACTTCTCTCTTAGGTGAGCTTTGCTCCCTCTTTGTAATCTCCCTTAGACAATCCACATTTCTGGCTTTTCCAAACTCCTGGGGTTTCCACAGAATAGACTTCTTACTCAAATTTACACATTGCTCTCCCAGGGGCACACTGCCTGGCCTCCCAGGCCTTCTTCAGAAACCAAGATGGAAGCCCTCTTAACCTCAGAACTCCTGCATTCTGAATGTGTCTAAACTCAATGCCACATGGATGATGTCAAGGTCTGCTGCCAACTGGAGCAGTAACCAGGCATTCTTCACTCTTGGTTATAGGGGTCAAGTGTCTGGATTGATAAACAAACACTCTGATCCTGATTCCAAGGAACAAATTCTTTATGCTGGTACCATTTGGGAAACTTGTGTGGCCACTGACACCATTCTGAAACATGAGGCTCTGTGGCTTTCTTCTCAAGGCAAAGTCTCTCTACCTTGCAATTCTGAGGCTGCAAAAGGTAGAGATTTGCTGCCCCTTGTGATGCCCTTAGACCACCTTTTCAATTCTTTAGTTCCTTGCTAGCAATGGAGATCCTTTCAGTTCTATCTTTGTAGTCCACAGCTTTGTTAGCACTTCTTTTCTGGCCAAACTCAAAACATTTTAAATCATCCTACTGCACTCTTTGCTTTTGATTCACAACATAAACCTGATGGAAAGCCCCCAATAACAACAATACTATGCCCTCAATATTTGGCTGCTTTGCAATTTCTTTCAAAAAGTTAATCTGTCCACCATGTTGAATCTCAGTCTCAGGTAGTCTCTGGACATGAGTGAAATTCAGACAAACTTTGAGCCACTGCATAACATAAATCATCCAGAGTCCAACAACCAATGCAGTCCTTATTCCCAGCAGAAACCTCCCCAGCCTGTCTTTACAGGCAGGATTTCTATCAGCCTTCTGGTCTTCTGAGTTCTGACCAGAATCTCCTAAATGGAACAGCCAAAGCTGTTCCAGCTCTTTGCAAGTAGATGACCTCTCCAGACCTTTCTGATCTCTTTCCGTATGCCATTCCCAAAAGCTTATATGGTGGGTTTAGCAACAGCAATGACTCCACTTCTCTGGCACCCAAATTCTGTGTCAGTTACCCTTCTCTCGTTGCTGGGACAAATATCTGACACCCAACAAGAAGGAAGCAAAGGTTTACTTATCTCACAGTTACTGGAGGTTTCACTCCATACTCAGCTGGCTCCAAGGCAGACTGGAACAGGGCAGAGAGCAGCAGTTCATGGTGGTGGAACAGCAACAATGGCAACAGAAAGAGAGAGGGAGAGTCTGTTTCTCTGTCTCACTTATATTACATTCAGACTCTCCACCTCAGGTTGGGTGTAACATTCACACACATAATCTCAGCAGTACTAAAATCCCATGATCCTAATGGATCACCCATAAACTCAGTCAACCATGAGTTAATCTCAAACTCTAGAAGTCCCCACCCCATTACTGCATGAGGCTCTAGAGGAACAACTAGACACAAAACATAACAAACATTTTCCCTTGAAAACACACTTTCCTGGAGGCTCCCCACCCCCCTATCTTATGATTCTTTGATCTCCCACATTCCAACCAAAATAAGTTTTTCCTTATTCTTTTAGTTAATAAACATGTTCATGGGCTAGAGTAACAGCTCAATGGTCTACGTGCCTGCCTGGCAAGAGCGAGGACCTGGGTCCAATTCTCATTACTGCAGGCTGTGCTGCCACAGAACCCTGGACATTCTGTGCCACCACCAAAACTGGGTGTGTTGGCACACACCTGTAATTGCAGCACTGGAGAGGCTGTGGCAGGAGGATCCTTGAGTATAAGCTGTATACTAAGACCCTATACCAAATAAACAAATAAAGATTTTCAAAAATAAAAAATATTAAACATGTTCATGATTCCTAGATTTCTAATGTTGGGCTGAGGAGATAGCTCGGTGATCTAAGTGCCTGCCTGGCAAGCATAGGGATCAGGGTTTCATCCCTGGTACCACATACCATACCAGCCACCAAAACAGGGCATGGTGGAGCATGCCTATAATCCCAGAGCTGGGAAGTCTGAGACAGGAGAATCACCACAAGCCTGAAATGCATAGCAAGGCCCTGTGCTAAATAAATAAAAGATTAAAAAAAGAACCATAATGTTATAGGTAACTTGGATTTTGATAAGCCAAAACCCAATTTAAGCCAAAGTGAATTCAAGTGCCAAAACAATAGGTAATAACATATAGCTCTGAGAACAAGCAGTAGAACTGAATGTGAATTAATAATTTTTTGAACTCAGGACCTTATGCATGACAGTCAGGTGCTTAGACCACTGAGTTATCTCTTCTCTCTTCTCCTCTCTTCTGCTACCCTCCCTTCCTCCTCCCCCTCTTTCCTCCCCTCCCCCTTCCTCTACTTCTCCCTCCTCCCCCTCATTGCCTCCCCTCTCATCACCTCCCCCATGCTGTCCTGTCCTCTCCTCTCCTCCCCTCTTATCTCCTCTCCTCTCCTCAATAGTGTCAATAAATGTTGACTTACTGAGATTCATAAGAACATTTTCATAGATTTGACATTTTGCTCTTACATTACCATCTTTAATTTGTGCTTCAACACTTCTAACTTCAAAGTTCCAAATAAACTATAAATAGTGAAAATGTCCTAATTTCCATGAAACATTTTCATATACATCAGGTAGATTTATTTTCCAAAATGTTACCATTGGAAATAATACTGAAATGTTTTTGCTATAAATTTTTATACTAATCTAAGTACAATATTGTTATATTTAAGAATAAATTCTATACTTGAAATTTTTACATCGTAACAATATTAAAATTAATTTTATTCCACATAAAAAATAATATTCTTAGACAAATTATAGTGTACCTATTTAGTGACCTTGATTTTGTTTCATTAAGGTACAGTAAATCCTTTCTAAGTATATCATTTTTATATGTTCAGTGACATGCAGGAAAAACAGCAGATGGCAAGAAATTTAAGCACCTAAATTAAGGGACTCTAGGTACACTGGGCTGCACCAGGGAGATGACAATCTGAAGGTGGAGTTATAAGTAGAAGAGAAAGAAAACTTGAAAAGAGGCCACTGAGCCGTTTAGTGGGTGTCTAAGCCAATAGCAGAGGCTAAATAGATTATCAGCAACTTAAGGCTAACTCAAAGCCTGAAGTTCTGACTGAAGTCCTTAATTCCACAGCAGCATATAATTGAAATTCCTTGACTAGAGAGCATATGTGACACAATGTTTTGCAAAGTTTAAGAAAAAATTACTCGAGCACTGCATCATGGAAAAGGTAGGCACACGTGACACTCAGCTATCCAGGACATCTGTGAGTGTGGCTGGGCCCATCCCAGGACAAAGCCCAAGGCCAGCGAGCCACAGCAGTCCAAAGCCAGGAGCGATGCCTGCCCTGCACGCTGGGCTTCACCTAAAGAGAGGATAAGGTGTCCTTAAATTGCACAGACTGGCCTTGAAAATGTGATCTTCCTGCCTGGATCTCCCAAGTGGCTGGGATGACAGCCTTGTGCCGCCACACCGAGCTGCACTTGGGCATTGTGACAGCCACCCATAGTACCCAGCTCCTGGAGGCCAACATCAGGGCTGGTGATCTGCAGAGGCCACACCTCCTCGCTGACACTGGTGCAGACCCATGCCATCTGCAGCCTCACTACCTGCTTGCTTCCCCAAAAGCCTTCTGTGCTGATGAACCTGGCTAGGTAGATCTTCACAGAATAAGGCCCACGTTCTTCAGGGATAACTTGAATAAACCTGGCTCCTTCCTACCGGCCCTCCTCTCCCTGTACAGGTACCCAAGCAGCAGGCAGGCAGGCAGGCAGGATGGTTGACCCTTTGACCCTTAAGGGAAATGCACACCTTACGCTAAAGCAAGATTGTGATTTTCTCATCTTTCCAACTGTGTATAATGCAGCAGCGTTTCAGCAGTGTCCATAACATGTAGCAAGATAAAGTCCTAAGTGGGGTTGACAAGATAGCTCAGCAGACAAAGGGGGGCCTACTTAGGCAATAGTAGGGATTGCAGTTCGATCCCCTACACACATGCCGTGTCAGCCCCAGCCCCAAGGTGGGCTGTGCTGGCCAGAGACAGGTCATGGTGGTACACTCCTATAATCTCAGGGCTGGAGAGGCTAAAAACAGGAGGGTCACCACGGGTCCGAGCTGTGTGGTGAGGCCCTGCAACGTGCACGCATGTTTAAAAAAAAGAAAAAGTTAAAAATAAATGAATAAATAAAGTCATAAGCGTAGTTTAAAAAAAAAGAAAAACTTACTTGATTCTTAGAATGAATAAGACCTGTACTGAGAGTTGTAGAATGACCTTTTAGAAATACATTTCATTATAGGGACCTTCAAATATATTAAGAGGCAGATGACATGCGTGATGAATCCATATTTGTGCACTCTCTGATTTCAACCATTATCACAAGGCCAGTCTTGTTCTTTGGCTGTGTTTCTGTGTTGACAACACCTATCTGACTAGATATGCGGAGGGGCCACTTTCTCAGAAAGCCCACACAGAGCTTGGAGAAGCTCGCAACGTCCGCCTTCTCCTTCTTGGGAAAGCGAGATCTCAGATGCAGGCCTCGAGCCACACACCGCACTCACTGTCCCCATCTCCAAAGCCTCGGAATGGTAGCCAGCAGGTGTCCGGTTGAGTCATTGCCTCCCATCGACGAGCGGCACAGGAGAGCAGAGCCGCAATGCAGCTGGCAGTTCGGAAGTTAGAGAGCAGATGGGGAAAGATTACATAACCGGGCAAAGCAAATGCCGATAACATTTATGTTCAAAATATCCGAAAAGTTAAAATTGGAAAGCTCCTCACTCCAGAAGCCTAGCAGCCTTCTCCGTCCTTGAGCAGGTGACTAGCAGAGCCTTCTCTGCAGCACAACGCAAAGACCCCAAGGTGAAGGTTGCCGAGCTTCCTCTATCAGCCAGCCAGGGAGATTATCCCACATCAAAGGTCACAAACAATAACTTTCTTCAAAGTCGCGGGACTTTCAGGCATAGTTCTGTTTCTCCACTTTTATATATGAAACAAATACTATCAGACATCAGAGGAAGAAAATATATAATACGCAGCATTAACACCAAAATAATCAAACAGAAAAAGACATTTGGGGGAAATCCATCACAAATTAGAAAGAGCACCTTAAAACAAACTGTCATCAATAGCCCCAGTCACACAACGGGAATGAAGCCAGAATGTCAAAAAGACACTCAGGTGTCTCTTTCCATGCATCCATTGCTGATGAAGGGGCACAGCGATGGGACGTGTCTGCCCTGTGGAATACTATGCAGACCTTAAAAAGTAATAGAATACCCAATGTGGATGGCAGCAGAGATTACATTACGTAGAATCAGCCAGGCCCAGGCTGATGAGCTCTTTGCTCTGCAGGAAAAAAAAAAAAATTAAAGAACATCTGATAGTGATTACCAGAGAGCATAGGTGTGGAGAGACTGCTCCGTGGCTTAAGGTATGCTTATAACAGAGCAAGAAGCACTGGAGCAGGAGCCGGGCACATAGGCTGGAGTGACACACCAAACATGAATGAAGGACTGAGATGGGTCCCTAGATCTACAAGGAGGGGAAGAGGCAGACAGATAGACAGACCAACAGACAGACACACAGAGACACATGGAAACAGAGAGACAGAAACAGAGACAGAGAGAGATAGGGAGAGACAGAGAGAATAGATAATAAATAAATAAATAAATAAATAAATAAATAACAATGTACTCTTGCACAGAAGGATGACCCATCTACAGATAATGATAGTGCCCTAGCATATTTCCAACAGCAAGCCAAAAGAAGGGTTTTCTCACCTTGAAGAAATTACTGAGGAGAAGCATCTGTTTATCCTGATTTAAACATTACACAGTGTATAACATATATTAAAATACACACAGTAAAAGTGGAAAAAATAATTTCTCGAGGAGGGAAGCGGATAAAAGAATAGACAGAATGTTTAGTTTTTAATACTAGCCACAGCACTGGTTAGTGTCTCAGTAGTTTCATGAAAATGTTTTCTGCATCCTGAACTATTTTGAGAAATTTTGGGCTCTTTTTTGAAATTATGTCTCTAACATAGGTAATTGAGCTTAACATTACTATCTTTCTAGAATATCAAACATCTTTGACTTAGATTGAAATTGATATTTTCCATAAATCATTGATATTCTAATAACTGTAGAATGTGATAAAAGCAGTTACATATTTTTACACAGACATTTAAAAATCCAAGGATGTACAAAATTGTAGCCTATCAAGCCTATGTCATTTTGCCCAGTCTCTTACTCTCAATTAATATCCAGGGTTTTTTTGTTTTTGTTTTTGTTTTTTGTTTTTTGTTAACTAACCATTTACTTGAGAGAGAGTATACCAGTAATTAAGTTTACATTACATATGTTATAAAGTAATAGTATCATGAAGCTTCTCTGCTGGAGCGTTGAGAATGTAAGTTAACAGACCAAAAATTGGAGAAAAAGAGGGGCTATGAGGATAGCCAACATTTGGCTCTAGCCCTTCAAGGTCAGTAAGGACTCAGGACATAAGAGAACCTGTGCTGTAACATCTTATAACACAGGGTTGTCCCAAATTTTCTGGTCAAGGAGATTATGGGACCCCAGAGGAAAGGGATAAATGAAGTATAGTGTGTCTAAGGAGAGTCACCTAGAGAAAAAATATTCTCTCAGGCTTTCACAGAAAGCAAACTGGTCAAGCAATGACTGTGACTCATCCCAAAGGCTGACACTGACAACAGCTCTACAAAGCACTGTACATGGTTCCAAAGTTAATCCTGAGGAGGTTTGACCTTGGAGGATACAAAAGATGAATGTTTTGTTATACAGGTCTTGCTTTAACTTACCCTTGATCATCCAGCAGAAAAGCTTAATTATGGAGCATATAACACAGAGCTAGATTAGTATGATGACCTGTAAGAGGCTTAAATCAACAGCCTCCAACATTGCCAGTTTCACCGGTAACCCAAAGCAATTATGGAACATTGGACTATGTATACATCTACTTCCTCTGAGGTCAAAGAGAAGAATTTTTTTCTTTTTTTTTTCTTTTTTTACCAATATCGACTAGCAAATGTATCCTGTCCATACCCTGTGCTCTGTATAACTATTATGAGGACAACAATATGCAATGTGTCAATTATTGAGAATGTACTACTAACATGTTTTGAAACTATCATATTGTTATTTCTTGTTAAAAGTAATTTTTAAAAAGAAAAAAATAAAAATAAATAAATAAATTCTAAAAAAAAATAAAATTGTGTCTTATATTTCAAGTTTATAGGTTTTAATAATGGACAGTTTTTAAAGATGCAATCTATTCCCAACTACTACTTAAAATGAGAATAGAAGAATTTTTTCAAGCAAATCTCATGTACTTATTTGATTCTTAAAAATTGCTTCATGACTTCATTTCTAAAATTTAGCACACCTGTAAACTCAGCAAAAATATTCAAACTGCAGCCTTGACTTTAAACAAAGAAAGCTGCTCGCACTGCTCCTGGGCTCCCTGGGAATTACGGCATAGGGTTTTGCCTTGGGCCTGAGCGGAGCACCTTCCTGACGCATGCTTTGGAGCAGCCCACAGCCCTCTGAGTGGTGAGAAAGCTGCAACAGGACTGACTGGAAAATAAGCTCCGGCCAGAGAAACTCAGTAAGCCACTGACCCGCATAGCATCTAATATGTCTACCAGGGGCACGAACCTTTAATTGGCTGGAATGTGTTGACGCAGTCACACACCTTCCCCGTGGCTCCACGTATACAGTAGGAGAAGACCCTCCCAACACTCGATGTGAGCGTGAGACCGTGGCATTGCGTCGGATCGGGCTCTAAGGTCGTAGATGCCTTGTCTCGGAAGGAGCTTAAAGAGAAATATGAAACCTTAAAAAAACACTGCTAGGCATTCCTGAGATAGTGCCCAGCCACAAGAGCCTTGATAGTAAAGAATAATGCCAATATGGTCACAGCCTGACTCCTGGTGAGCTGCCCACAAGAGACTGAGAGCCAGGGCTTTCAAGACTTACACTCTTCTCTCTCTCTCTCTCTCTCTCTCTCTCTCTCTCTCTCTCTCTCTCTCTCTCGCTCTCGCTCTCGCTCTCGCTCTCGCTCTCGCTCTCCATCTCGCTCTGTCTCTCTCTCTCATTCTCGCTCTGTCTCTCACTCTCTCTCATTCTCGCTGTCTCTCACTCTCTCTCATTCTCGCTCTCTCGCTCTCGCTCTCACTCTCTGTCGCTCTCTCTCTCTCTCGCTCTCTCTCGCTCTCGCTCTCCATCTCGCTCTGTCTCTCTCTCATTCTCGCTCTCTCGCTCTCGCTCTCTCTCTCTCTCTCTCTCTCTCTCTCTCTCTCTCTCTCTCTCTCTCTCTCTCTCTCTCTCTCTCTCTCTCTCTCTCTCTCTCTCTCTCTC
>PVJA010047283.1:0-14576 GCA_004027025.1 Myocastor coypus
AAAAAAAAAAAAAAAAAGCATAAAAAAAAAAAACTGTGATGATCAGGGTTTGGCCCACCGTGAGCACACAGCTATGAGTTGTCCTCTTTTCTTAGATGAATTTGGTTTGGGTTTCCGTAAGGTCCATTATGAAGTTGTATGTGCAGTCTAGAAGGGTCATTCATGTAGCAGCTCCCACAAACATCAGCCCAGTGCAGCTGATGGCCTCCATTTCTAAGATCACCTTTATCTATATAAGTCTGAAGGCGGGGTCCTTGAATTGCAGACAGGTCAGTAGATTTGTTTGGTTGTTTGTTTGGAGGGAGATTTCTGGGAAATTTCACAGGATGAAACTTTCCATATTTAACCTCTGAACTTGCTGTCAGAGGTGTTCTCTTTTCTTTTCTTTTCTTTTTTTTTTTTTTCCCCAGTACCAGTGATCAAACTCAGGACTTGGCAAGCACTTACACCACTGAGCTTTCTCCCAGGCCCCAATGCCAGAGGCATTCTTGAGTCTTATAAATCACTAAAGTGATTGAGAGGTACTGAGAAGATTTCATGCTTTTGGAGGGATGGGGGTGGGTAGGCAGGCTTGGTGTCATTTATATCTATTTCATGCCATGGTTCAGTCTAGTTCTTCATTTTTATTCCTCAGCAATGGTTTCCCACAAAAACAAAAACAAAAGCAAAACAAGAAAAAGCAAAGGTTTCTCTGTGCTGGGGAGATAAGGTTTAATAACAAATCCCAACATGTCCAGAAGCAGGGTGGGTTGGTGTCAGTCTAAGGGAATACTAAAGCTCACACATCTTATATTCCAGGGCAGACCAGTTCTTTTAGATACCATCCATGTCAGCAGAGAAATAGCTCAGGCTCCCTGGAAAATCTGTGAGTGCCAAAAGAAAGACATTTGTACTGTAGCCCCATCAAGGCCCATAGTCTTGACAATTAAGAGGCAAGGGTGAAGGTTAAAGTTATGTTTTTCTTTCAATGGAAAGCTTAAAGAATGTGTCTAGGTGTCCCCTGAAAGCCTCCTGCAGTCGTGGGGCAGCTTCTAGAATTTGTGATTGGTTACTGTGGGTGTGGGTGCTGCACTCCATGGGGCAGGTGATTTGCATTTCTCTGTAAATAAGGAAGAGAAGTGAGCGCTTGAGCCGCTGCTCCTCACTCTTGCTCCTGCTTGCCTCCATGAAAGGTTGTTTTCTGCCCTAAGCCTCTCTGCCTTGGAGCCAGCTGAACATGGACTGAAAGCTCCAGTAACTGTGAGCTAAATAAACCTTTCCTTCCCTAGTTTTGAGGGTCAGTCTTTTTGTCCCAGCAAGGAGAGAAGAGTGACTGAGACAAAGGACAAATTGGCCTAGGGCAAATGTCACTACCTTGTAAACCACACCAAAATTCCTCAGTTTAGCTGTCAAGAGCCCCTTGGACCTAGCTCCATCCTGTTGGTCCCATCTTGGGTTCTGCTCCTCTCCCAGTACGCCCCCTTCACCTACCTAGGTGCTTACCACGCAAAGCGATGCGCTACACACCTCTCTCCAGCTCTCCTGCTGAAGTACATACATAGCTGCTGGAAAACCCAGCTGGGAAGAACAAATCTGAGCAAATTTGTTCCTGAAACATAGTAGCAGAAGTCCAGTAATTCTGGAGAAAGTTCGGTAACTTGCACCTTGCTGTCCAGTTCTTAAAATTTTCATGGATAATATTTTCTGGCTTGCTGCTTCCTCAGTGTCTCTTCAGTCTTAAAGTTCATCTTGAATGCAATTTCTTTTTTTTTTTTTTGGTGGGACCAGGGTTCGAACTCACGACCTTGCACTTGCCCAGCAGGCACTTGTGCCTCGGAGCTATCTCCCCAGCCCCATGAATGCATTTTCAATGTAAATGATTTGACCCCAAGGGAAGACATTAGTCTTCTTTTAGGGCAGAGGAGGATCTCGGAAGGGCACGCATTTTGGAGACAGAATACAAGTCCTAATCATCCCATTTTGTTGACTCATACTTTTTGATATGATGCTTAATTTTGTTGAGCCTTAGCCCTTCGTGTGCAAAATAGGGATAATACTTACTATATCACATTGTGAGAAATGGAGAGAAAATCTATAGCAGTTGATGTAGCGTATCCAATAAAAAGCATTTACGCATTCAGTAAAGAGCAGCTATTTCTAGATACCCCAAATTCACTCTTAAGCATTAATTGTGGTTTTCAAGTGTGTTCCAGGGAGCCTTCAGGAGGCTTTAAGGGAAAAGGGCAGAGAGGAGACTGACATCACGATGCTGAGTCCTGTGTCATCACTTTGGCCAGAGTGCCCGTCTAGTTCAAGGATGCCCTTGATTCTAGGAGCAAAGCCAAAGGCTGAAAGGTCCAAAGCAAGATCCTGTCTTGGAATCTAGCAGAGACATTCATCAGGGAAAGCCCCACCCAGAGTGGATTATTCGCCTGGGTGGAACAATCCCCTCTGTGCCCATGTCAGCACATATGACATAGTCCTTTCACTTGCTGGAATAGTGGTTGATAATTATAGGACATTCCCATGACTTGGGACTTGAGTTAAGCATTTTATTTATTTATATTCTTTTTGAGACAGGGTTTCACTATGCAGTTCAGGCTGGCCTTCAGCTCACTTTTGTAGCCCAGGCTGGTCTCATCGATGCTCCTGCCTCAGCCTCCCAAATGCTGGGATTACAGGTGTGCGCCACCACGCCTGGCTAGTTAAGCATTTTATAATTTTTATTTTATTTAAAATAAAAATCCAGCCGGGCGTGGTGGTGCACACCTTTAATCCCAGCGCTTGGGAGGCTGAGGCAGGAGGATCAGTGTGAGTTCGAGACCAGCCTGGGCTACAAAAGTGAGCTCAAGGCCAGCCTGAACTGCATAGTGAGACCCTGTCTCAAAAAGACAAAAAAATAAATAAATAAATAAAATAAATAAATAAATAAATAAAAAATAAAATAAAATAAATAAAATAAAAATCCATTAATCCCAGCACTTGGGAGGCTGAGGTAGGAGGATCAGTGTGAGTTCCAGACTAGCCTGGGCTACAAAAAGTGAGCTCAAGGCCAACCTGAACTGCATAGTGAGACTCTGTCTCAAAAAGACCAAAAAAAAAAAAAAAAAAAAAAAAAAAAAAAAAAAAAAAAAAAAAAAAAAAAAAAAAAAAAAAAAAAAAAAAAAAAAAAAAAAAAAAAAAAAAAAAAAAAAAAAAAAAAAAAAAAAAAAAAAAAATCCATGAGCAATGACTTTTAGTATCATCAGTGTGCAAATGTAAAAATAGTAGCTTTGACCTTTCACTAAAGGCTAGCTGTTCCCAGTTCTTACCCCAATACCTTTAGAAGATCTTCCTGAAATCTGTCTGTTTCAGTCTAGGCTTTTGCATCTATGCTGCTTAGGATTCAATATTCACCTTCCACACAGTTGGTGGAGAAGAAGCAGATATTTCTCGTCTCCAGAGGGTTCTCATGGGTGAAATTGGGGGACCGAGACAGGGGCTCTGACTCCCCAGTCAAGGATGAGTTGTCCACCTGGGATGGGAAGGAGGATGGGTTGTCAGGTGAGTATGGGGAAAAGACAGCCCGAGTTATAGTAAAATAGTGTACCTCTGTCATCAGTGTCATCACTAATCTATTGAGAGAAACAAATACCCAGGTTGGAACCTCATTGTCTATAGCTACAACCTCACTCATAAGTTCTCAGGGCTTGGAATGATAAGATCCCACTTTCTGTAGCTCAGCCCAAGTCCCTACTGTCACCTAAGCCCACACTAGCTCAGTCCCCAGCTTTCCACTTCTCCTTACCTTACACCCTTGTGCAGAGATAAGCCGGAGGTCAGCAGGAATGCGCTCTCCAGCCTTCACCTCTACCAGGTCTCCCATCACTACCTCTCGTACATCAATTTGCATCTTCTTTCCTCCTCGAATTACCAGGGCTTTCTATGGGAAGGGAGGGTAGGGCTGTTTCTAAACCTTTCTGCTTCTCCTGGGCTGCTCCTCAACTGTGACTTTCTATTCTGTACTCCTCCCTCTTGACTCTCCATTTTTACCACGTCACCCACCACAATATTCTTGAAGGTGTCTTGGAAGGAGCACATTCCTACATCACTGCTCCAGGTCCCTGGGCAAGGATGGTCCTCCCATCACAAGGCGGGATTTCCCTCTTTACCCCTAGGCCTCTCACTTGCTTTGGTCCTTAGCAAAAGGGTTACCGGCAGAGGCTTAAAAAGTGCTTTCAGGTTGGGGCTTGCCCTGTGATTTCTGGGAACCCTCTGCCCCTGTAACAAGCCCAAGCTATCCTTCTGGAAGCACTGAGAGCAGGAGGACAGAGGCCCCCACTGTCCCAGCCATCTCAGCCAAGGCCCAGACAAATGGGTGAAGTCATCTGAGATCATCTAGCACCAGCTGAGGCCAGCCCAGACCAGAACAACAACCTGGCCACAGGATGGGGAGAAAGAACACATTATTTTAAAACACCAAATTTGGGGACTGGTTTGTTCTTCAAACTCCTACTCAAAACTACCAAAATATTTTCTCTCAAAACTCTTTTTTTTTTTTTTTTTTTTTGTCTTTTTGAGACAGGGTCTCGCTATGCAGTTGAGGCTGGTCCTGCGCTCACTTTTGTAGCCCAGGCTGGTCTCGAACTCGCACCAATCCTCCTGCCTCAGACTCCCGAGTGCTGGGATTACAGGTGTGCACCACCACACCCGGCTCTCCAACATGATCATCTAAGTGTTTCAGAATATTCCCGAGAATTTTCCAAGAGTAAGGTCGTTCTCTTGTATAACCACAATGCAGTTATCAGTTTTAGTGAGTTTCACAATGATACAATTCTTTAATCTTCCAACTGGATTCTAGTTTTCTTATTTGACCCCAAATATCTCTGTTTTGGGGCAGTGGTATAATTCAGTGATTGAACAATTGCCTAGCATGTTAGGGGCTGTGGGTTCAATTACCAGCACTGAAAGAAAATAAAGCATTATTTTCTCCTGTAGAATAGCATCAGGTCCAGGACTAAATATTGAGTTCGGTTGTCTTGTCTCTTGGAGTACCTTTAATCTGCAGCATTTCTAGAGCTCTTTGTTGTCATTAAAATCACTGACATTGGAAGAATCCAGCCTCCCCGCTAATCTTGCCTTTTAGTTATTCTTTTTTTTTGGTCTTTTTGAGACAGAGTCTCGCTATGCAGTTGAGGCTGGCCTTGAGCTCACTTCTGTAGCCCAGGGTGGTCTCGAACTTGCACTGATCCTCCTGCCTCAGCCTCCCAAGTGCCAGGATTACAGGCATGTGCCACCATGCCCAGCTGCCTTTTAGTTACTTTTTTTTTTTTTTTTCCCAAACAAAAGGTTCTCATTTAGCAGGCGAGATAACCAGTGGTCTAAAGCCCCTGCTTAGGCAAGCTTAGGCAATTGCAGGGAACTGGGTTCGATCCCTGGCACCAAATGGTGTGGCAGCCCCACCCCCAGGGCAGGCTGAGCAGGCCATAACATAAATAAACAAATAAAGTTTCAAAAGGTTTTCATCATGTTTCCTCATCGGACCCAAATGTGCCTTACAAACTAGACTACTTCCTGGCGATGTTGTGTCTCTCTCAGGGCTTCCCAGCCTCACTGAATACCCCTCAGGGCTGAGGAAGTAAACGTGGACCCATCCTCCCCAAGCCATCCAGACTCAGCCTCCTCATCATAGGACATTAATTCTCTCCAGGGCTCAATAACTGCAACTGGTCGTGTCCATACCCCCTCTCACTAGATCCTCCCACACCAAACCTGCCTGTGGCACCATGGTCTTAAAAGACTCCATGATCTTGGAACTCTTGGCCTCCTGGTAGTAGGAGAAGCAGCCAGTGATGCCCACAACGACAGCAAGAACAATGCCCAGGTACAGCTGAGGATGGAAAAGAAAGGCTCATTACTGAGTCCTTCTGTTGCTCTTTATCTTACAAAACCAGCTTGCAAAGTTAAAACTAGAGGGCTGAGCTGGGAAGCTGAGAGGCCCAGAAGAATCTGGGACAGGGTGGGAATGCATGGCTTCTGGGGGAGCAGTCCTGAGCTATCGTGAGTGGTCGGGAAAACCTCCGGTCAGAGACGCCCCTGTCTTCTCCAGAGAGGCTGCTCATCAGCAAGGAAGCGGGGGGGGGGGGGGGCAGGGAAAGAGAAGGGGAAGAGGTTACAATCCTGGGAAAGAGAAAAGGACTTCAAAATGCCTTGGTGAGTGGTTGGGAAACAAGAGAAAGTCTCTGGGGCCAAAGGTTGTAACACACAGGGTGGAACCCAGAGCTCTCTAGTTAAAATGCCAAGGGAACCAAGATGGCCCAAGTCTCCTCAGGAAGAGCTGGGACTGGTAGGGATTTGGGCTGGAGGGCGACAGGAGCGTCGGGAGCTGAGCGGTGGAGTTTCCAGGGCTGAGCTGCGGCGTACTCACATTGTCTTTGCCAGGTTTCTGATAGTAATGCAGCTGAATGCCATAGGCCACAAAGCAGAGAATGGACCCGGTCCACAGCAGAAGGGAGAAGCCGGTGAACAGCTGTTTACAGAATTTGACCCAGTTTGGAGTGGTATGGGGAGGGGTAAGTGTATTGTAGCCATCTCGAAGCAGGATTTCCTTTGCCTTTTCAGGACTATGGCCCTGGGTGGAGGGAGAAGACAGACACTGGAGAGGGAGCTGGGAAGGAAGAGACAGCTATGGTAACGGGCACCCTGAATTATAACCTCGGGATGGGGCTAGACCAAAACAGCTCTCTGAAGGCCCATGTGGAAACTCTTCATAGATCAGGTTGGATATTAGTTTGATTACAGAAGGGATCGCTTCTGGCATGCTTCCATAGCAAGGTTGGTTTGTTCCTGGGCTGATTTACAATCCTGTTTGAATTTGTTTGTTTTTGTTTTTGTTTTTGATACAGGGTCTGCCAGCTCAGACTCATGAAGATCCTCCTGTCTGAGCCTCCCCAGCCCTGGGATCACAGGTGTGCACCACCAGGTCTGGCTTTAGGGCTGGCCCAATATGTGGTACCGGGAATTGAACTCAGGACCTTGCGCTTGCCAGGCAGGTGCTTATGCTGCTGAGCTATCTCCCCAGCCCATCTTTTTGGAATTTGAAGGCCTACCTTGGGGCCTGATAGTGTGAGAATGCCAACATGAATAAGAATGACCCCTCCTCTTAGAGAGTTCGGGTGGGGAGATGAATAGAGATAAACCTAATGTACAAGTCCACCGTAGTGATGAGATACAATATGTATCATTGGTTAACACACCCACAGTTTCACTATCAAATGGAAATGGGAAAAAATACCAACTAAAGGCATGAATACATCGCATCTCATTCTAGCCTTGGGCACTAGCTTATGTACTTCTACATGAATGTAATAGCAGAATGTACCAATTCCTATTAGCTGCTCCCAAAAATACCTTCTGAAAAGCCCAACGGGCTCCAAAGCTCTTTTTTTTTCTTTTTTTAAAAAATTTATTTATTTATTTATTTTCTTGTTTCAGAATCATTGTTTGCTTATTCACTCATTTTTATGGCTGACTCAGCCTGCCCTGAGGGCAGGGTTGGCGCAGCATGTGGTGCCGGGGATCGAACCATGGTCCCTGAAGCCGCCCAAGCTTTCCCAAGCAGGCGCTTTAGACCACTGAGCCATCCCGCCAAAGCTCTTTTAGAACACTCATGAAGTCAAATAATTTTCATGATAATACTAAATCATTGCCAGGGATATAGCTCAGTGGAGTAAGCACCCACCTGGCAAGCATAAGGTCCTGAGTTCTATCCCTGGTACTGCAAAACAAACAAACAACAACAAAACAAAACAAAACAAAGGAAATCATTCTCTTTTCACTTTCGTTTTCAAGAATGTATGGTGGGGTTCTTGTTGTTTTTTCAGTATTGGAGACTGAAACGAGGGCCTTTAACGGAGCTGTATTCCCCAGCCTCTTTACAGTTTTTGAGACAAGGCCTTGCTAATTTGCCAAATGACCCAGGCTGGGTTTAAATTTATGATCCTCCTGCCTCAGCCTCCCAGAGTGGTAGAATGACAGGTATGTACCACCATGCCTGGATAGAAATTTTCTGAATGCTACTTGGCCCATGCATGCTGCAAGAGACAGAATACAGAAAAGATATGAACTACCACCTATGCTACATAAAAAACTAGACTACTTAAGTAAGAGATTTGCAAAAAAGATGCCACTAGTTTTTCAGTTTTGAAAAATAGTTCTTTTGACAAAGTGTTATTGATACTAATTTGTGGCGAGCTTGCTCTTCTTCTTAAAATGAGTTGGGAAACATTTTTTACATCTCTCAACTTTAATTGCTAACATGATAAAATTAGACAACTGCAGCCCACACGAGCAAAAAGCTCCGCATGGTCGTGGATAAATTTTAAGCATAGAAAAGAGTCCCGAGAAGGAGGAGCTGGAGCAGCACTTCCTGGGACCATTCCTGTTCCCTCCTGCAGCCCTGCCCAGTAGTGGGTGGGTACCCTCGCCATCTTTTCCAAGCAGTGTAAGGCGGCACACGGCCTGGTGGACTGTGAGTGGTATGAACACTGGACTCTTGAACCAGGCCACTTGATGGCCAGCTGGGCTGTCCTGGCCAAGTCAGACCTGGAGCCCTGCTGTCTCCTGGGTGGAGCTCCTTACTCACGTTGGTCAGGTTCACGGAGTACTTGGCGCTCAGCTGTTCCAAGGTTAATTTGTGATCGTCCTGAAAGGGAGGAGAGGAGTCAGGGAAGGAGAGACGGTGAGCTCCGACCTTTCGCAGGAAAGGGAGGAAACACCGCGGAGGTGGGCAGTGCTGGCCTGGGTGCGGGATCTAGGAGGTGCTCAGAGCGGATCTGTTCTAGGGCTCTCACCATGACCACCTCCTTCTTCAGTTCCTCTAAGTTTTTCTTCTTTTTTGTCCTCTTTGCCTTCGGCTTCATCTCTTTTTTCGGTTTCATTTTAGGCTCGCTGTGGGGCCTTTGGCTCGGGTGCTGATCGTGAGGACTCACTCTCCCTCTTTTCCAGCCATGCTCCATGCTTATCCCTGGGCACAGCCGAGGGCCAGCTCAGTGTAGGGAGGAAAAGCAGAGCAAACGGGAGCTGCGAAGAGGGGCGCTGAAGCTGTGCGTGTGTGTGGTGGCCAGAGGAGGAAGGCGTTCAAGGAAGGGTCAGTGCGGAGGGCGTCGAGGGCAGGTGGGTGAAGGGTAGAGAGGCCTGAGCCACTGGGAGGAGGAGGAGGTCAGGAAGGACGGCGTGGGATGTGGCTCCGGGGAGCTGCGGGCGCAGCGCGGACGCAGGAGGGAACAAAGCGATGCCAGGAGCTGGGCACTGAAGATGCTCGCGGTCCTCTGCTGGTGGCAGGAACAGCGCGAGCGGAGTGGGCGCAGGGTGTGCTGGAGCCTCCAGCTCTGGGCCTCCCGCTGGCCTGGCTACCGCCCAGCATCACAAAGGCCCCAGTGGACATTCTAATCTGGAATCCTCAGCGTACCGTCCATCTTTGGGTCTGAGGAATTCCCCCCCCCCCCCAGGGAAGGGTCTACAGGGTGTTCAGGGTTTCACTACTAGATCGGACTTGGACTTGTATTGATCTGCCTGTTTACAGTTTCCAAGAACTGGGATGACAAACACGCACCACCACGCCCAGTCTCCGTCTAAGGATTTTTGGAGCTGATTCAGCCATAGGCAGAGTTCGGGTCTGAGGGCAAAACCAGGACATAGTGCTCGTGTGGTCTGGCACCTCCCAAAGCCTAGAAGTACCTCCAACTGATGACTCAAAAAATGAGACAGGTGCTCACTTTTGCCTGGGTGTGCGTCCTCAAGAGGCACGGGTCTTCACCCACACTGAGTTGGCTCTTTCACCCATGGAGGTTAGCTAGTACATACAGTGCGCCGCCTTTTGGGCTCTGGAGTCAGGACTGTTGGAATCCTGACTTCTCTGTTTGGCAGCTGCGTGGCTTTGGGCAACTTCACTAACTTCTCCAAGCCTGTCTTTTCTGTAAGAGGGGATGCCAGCTATCTCGAAGCGTGGCCAGAGTAAGATTAAAACAAGGGCTCTACATGCAGCACCATGTCTGGTGCGCAGCGGGAGATCAGTGCAGAGCCGGGTTCCATATCAGGGATTTTGTTTGCGGCTCATGGAGCAGATATTTTCCATGGAAGTAAAACTGCACTGTTGCAGGCGATAACACAGAACTCTCTTGTTTTAAAGTGATACATTTGCTGGAGAGAGGGCTCAGTAGCACAAGCGCCTGCCTGGCGAGCTCAGGCCTGGAGCTTGATCCTCAGTACCAAAATACAAATAAAATAAAATAAAATAAAATGATACATTTATGTCTTCCTTACACTCTTCTCTGACAGCTTGATATGTGTTTGACTTTGTCTTATGTACAAATTATTTTTTACCTCCTAAAAACCACCTTAAGGGGTCGGGGAGATAGATCTGTGGCACAAGTGTCTGACTGGCAAGTACAAGGTCGTGAGTTTGAACCCTGTGAGTGATATATATATATCATGTCTTTTCCCTTTCTGTTGTTTGATATTTATTTAATTGCATGTTTTTAAAGAAATAGGGCTGTGTCCGAAAACATCCACCTTGGTACTAATGTAGCCCTCCTCTGAAATTCATAAAGGGGTGAGCCTGTAATTGCTACACTTGGAACACGGAGGCAGGAGGGTCACTGTGAGTTTGAGGCCAGTCTGAGCTACATACTGAGCTCAAGACAACTGTATAGTCAGACCCTGTCTCAGAAAGCCAAAAACCAAAACTCCCATTCCCCCCTCCAAACTTCCTGTGGCTGAAGTCACTGCTGTTAATTTTCAGCCTATCCTTCTAGGTTTTTTTTTTTTTTTTTTTTTTTTTTTTTTTTTTTTTTTTTTTTTTTTTTTTTTTTTTTTTTTTTTTTTTTTTTTTTTTTTTTTTTTTTTTTTTTTTTTTTTTTTTTTTTTTTTTTTTTTTTTTTTTTTTTTTTTTTTTTTTTTTTTTTTTTTTTTTTTTTTTTTTTTTTTTTTCTGTTTAGACAAATAGAGACCAAGAAGAGATGCATTTTTAAATTTTTTATGCAATCATTAAGTGCTCCTTTCCTATACCCACCTGTCAGGTACTGCTTTCTTTCTTTCTTTTTAAAAAATTATTTTATTTTATTTATTTTTTTTCTTGTTTCAGAACCTTCGTTTGTTTATTCACTCATTTTTATGGCCGGCTCAGCCCACCCCGATGGCAGGGCTGGCACAGCATGTGGTGCCGGGGATCGAACCGCGGTCCCTGAAGCTGCCCAAGCTTTCCCAAGCAGGAGCTTTAGACCACTGAGCCATCCCTCTGGGCCCCCTTTCTTTCTTTCTTTCTTTCTTTCTTTCTTTCTTTGGTACAGGTCTCAATACACAGCTCAGGCTCTCAGTGATTCTCCTGTGATCTCAGTGACTCCCCAGCATTGGGATCACAGGCGCATACAACCACACCCAGTTTCAGTGGTGGTACGTCCTACCCCGGGGTTTCTGGGGCAGCACAGCATGTGGTTCCAGGGATTGAACTTGGGTTCTTGAGCTTACCAGGCAGGCATTTAGACCACTGAGCTATCTCCCTGCTCCAAGCACTGTCTTTTCAATGCAGCAAGGCATTCTGTGTGCTGCTATGACCAGGCCTTGTCAGTCATCCCCACTACTCATGGGTGTACAAGGGCCTTCCCATTCTTTAACTATTAAAAAACAATGGGCTCTTGGGAGGCTGAGGCAGGAGGATTGGTGCGAGTTCAAGACCAGCCTGGGCTACAAAAGTGAGCGCAGGACCAGCCTCAACTGCATAGCGAGACCCTGTCTCAAAAAGACAAAAAAAAAAAAAACAATGGGCTGGGGAGGTGGCTCCATGGCACAAATGCCTGCCTGACAAGTGCAAGGTCATGAGTTTGAACCCCAGTCCCACAAGTAAAAAAAAAAAAAGAAAGAAAGAAAATGCTCCACTTTGGGGCCCGGCAGGATGGCTCAGTGGTCTACAGCACCTGCTTAGGAAAGCCTAGGCAGCTCCAGGGACTGTGGTTCGATCCCCGACACCACATGCTACACCAGCCCTGCCCTCAGGACAGGCTGAGCTGGCCATAAAAACAAATAAATGAACAAACAAACAAAAGTTCTGAAACAAGAAAAAAAAAATTTAAAAATAAAAAAAATCTAAAACAAAAACAGTGCCACTCTCTGGTCCTTCTTATAGGTAACTTCTGCCTCTATTTATTTATTTATTTATTTATTTATTTATTTATTTATTTATTTATTTATTTATTTATTGGGACCGGGGTTCAAACTCACGACCTTGCATTTGCCAGGCAGGCACTTGTGCCACAGAGCTATCTCCCCAGGCCCTCTGCCTGTATTTCTGTAGCATCGATTCTGCTAAATTATAGGGCATACTCATTTAAAAATCTTAAGGGGCCAGGGAGATAGCTCAGTGGAATAAGTGCTTACCTGGCAAATGCAACGTCCTGAGTTCAATCCCTGGTGCCACCAAAAAAAACCCCAAAACAAAACATACACACACACATACTTAAAATATTCTACTTACTTGTCCCTTAAAAGGGCTTTACTCGTCTGCATTTCAGCAACCAGATGCAAGAATATCCATTCTCCACATTGGATGATCTTGATCTTTTACACATTTACCATTAAAATTAGCAAGATCTGCTGTCTTGTAGTTTTAATTCACGTCTCTTTAATGTCTATGTGAGCATTGTCTTTTTATGTTTATTGGTTTTCTGAATTTCCTGTTCTGTGACACATTGTTTTTATCATTTGGGCAATACTCTATTTAAAAAAATGTATTTAGTTATTTCATATAGGGTCTACAGAGTCTCACTACCCAGATCAGACTTGTAGTGGTCCTCCTGTTTGTTGGCCTCCCAAGCTCGGGGACATTCACCATCATGGCCTGTCGCAATGGTTGTCTCCCAGGGTGGTGCCCTCACTGCAGGGCACACCAGGGATTGAACACCCATCGCTGTGGCTATATAAGCAGGCACTTTGATCTGTTGAGTTATCTAGCCTGTTCTGTTGCTGAGTTCATCTTGCATGTCCTGTACAGCAACACTTAGCCCCACACATGGGGAATTCCCAGGAGCAGCCTATGGAACTATACTCAGTGGGAATTATTTTTGGCAAATCCATACCAACACAGACCTTAGCTCAAAAGTTCACCTCAGAGAAGCCTTCTGTGGTAGCCAAATTCAAGGCAGTCTCACAGACCCCAGCCCATCTGCAGCGCTTTTCCCACCCGTTTATCTGTTGAATTGCTAATTGCTTCGTTTTTGTGACCTCCCTGGGTTTGCTCTAGTCAAAATACTCTGCTTCCTGAATAGTACCAGCCTCAGGCTGATCCAGAGCTGCTCCGGATTCAATGTTCAGTGAATGATGAGTTTTCAGATTTCATCTTGATGTCAAGATTTTGATAATGGAGTCACTTTGGTCTGACATGTTTTAAAATCTGTTGGGATCAATATGGTAGCACCGCAGCTATCCATTTATTTCACACTTAATGTATTTTTAAATCTCAGATTCTTGTCTAATTACTCTGGAAGCACAATGCCACAACTAATATGTTGTATTTGATTAAAAAATGTAATGGGATTTTAATTTATATATAATTGACTTTTTTAAAGTTCTTTTTTTTATTACTATTGTATATCTTATCATTCTCTTTTCATTTTTTTATTTTTTATTTTTTTATTAAATAATTTTATTTGTTTCTTTTTTTTTTCTTGTTTCAGAACTTTTGTTTATTTATTTATTTTTATGGCCGGCTCAGCCCGACCCGAGGGCAGGGCCGGCGCAGCATGTGGTGCTGGGGATGGAACCACAGTCCCTGAAGCCACCCGAGCTTTCCCAAGCAGGCGCTTTAGACCACTGAGCCATCCCTCCGGGCCCTACAAATGCTTTTATTTTTAAAATTAAGCTCATTGGTACAATTTATTTTTGGCCATACTGTGTATTGAGCTCAGGACCTTGTGCTTGCCAGGCAGGCACTTATTCTACTAGGCTATTTCCTGGGGCACATGAGCTGTGATGTTGAACATTTCTTCATATGCTATACTTATTTGATGTTTGTATTTCCTCCTCTGACAAGTGTGTACCCATCTCAAATATCTATTTTTGAATTAGACCCTTAAATTTGGGGGTCTGATAGTTTTCAATTATTTATTTATTTGATACAAGGTTTCACTATACAGCTTGGACTCCAAGTGATTGTCCTGTCTCAGCCTCCCCAGAGCTGGGATTACAGACATGCTCCACCACACCCAGTTTTGGGGCAGTATAGCACCCTTCTGGGCTGGCACCGCATGAGGTTCTGGTTCCAGGATCAAACCCGACTTGTGCCTGCCAAGCAGGAGCTTAGACCACAGAGCTATTTCCTCAGCCCTCAGTTCTCCATGTGCTCTAGTTAGAAATCTTTTGCCTGTGGGGACAACTGTGTAAGGCTTTTTCCCTCTCAGAGTTGTCTTTGCACTCTGCTGGTAGAGTCAACTCTTACGATAGCTTATTTTTAGCTTTACTACATCCTATCTTCCCCAAACAGTAGTTAAATTTAGTTCTTCATGTATTCACATTTTTATTTCTCTCTTTCTGATTTTTAATTTTCTCTAATAAATACCATATGCTGC